>MU718826.1:163375-191691 GCA_026770625.1 Nicotiana glauca | reverse complement strand
AAAATCGTGATCAAAATCCAAGATTACTAGTTTTCTAGGTTTTCCCCTCAAACCCCAAGTTTTCTACAATTTCCATGTCTAAATCCATATATAAACCTTGTATTTAACTCAAAACTAGCATAAATTACTTACCTCATAATGAATGAAGGAACCCCCTCTTCAAAAGCTCCAAAAATCGCCCAAGCCAAGAGAAAATGGGTGAAATGAACCCAAGTCCCGATTTTTAAACATTCTGCCCAGCCCAGGTCCGCGCTTCTTCGCGTTCGCGGTCTCCCGCTCGCGTTCGCGAAGGCTAGTCACCCAGACCTTCACGTTCGCGTACAAGGGATCGCATTTGCCTAGGCCAAAGACCCCAGGCCCACCTTTTCCTTTTACGCGCTCGCGATCCCCTCCTCGCGTTCGCGTAGCAGCTCAGCCCGCCCCTCCGCGTTCGCGACTTCCTCTTCGCGTTCGCAAAGGCCAAAACCTAAAGCCTCCCATTTTCCTCTTCGCGGTCGCGAGACTTGCTTCGCGTTAGCGAAGAAGGAAACCAGATACCAGCAACCAGCAACAGTTTTAAACCCAAATTCGATCCGTTAACCATCCGGAATCCACCCGAGGCCCCCGGGACCCCAACCAATCACACCAACCAATCCCATAACACATTACGGACTTGCTCGAGGCCTCAAACCATAATAAACAACGCTAAAACCATGAATCGACCTCCAATCCAAGCTTTATGAACTTTGAACTTTCCAACTTCTATTTTCGATGTTTAAACCTTTCAAATCACGTCCGATCGACCTCAAATTTTGCACACAAATCATATTCGACATTACGGACCTACTCCAACTTTCGGAATCGGATTCCTACCCCGATATCAAAAAGTCAACCTCCGGTCAAACTTCTCAAAAACCTTCAAATTCTAACTTTATCCAACTCCAAAAGGACCTACGGACCTCCGAATTCACTTCCGATCGCGCTCCCAACTCCAGAATCACCATACGAAGCTACTCCCAGTCTCGAAATCCCAAACGGACATAGATAACACTGAAATGCACTTCAAACCAAACTTATGAAATTTCTTCTAAAATGCTAACTTCCACAATAGGCGCCAAAACACTCTCGGGTCATCCAAAACCCGATCCGGGCATACGCCCAAGTCCGAAATCATCATACGAACTTGCTGGAACCTTCAGACCTTGATTCCGAGGTTGTTTACTCAAAATTCCACTCGTAGCCATTTTCTCTAACTTAAGGCTTCTGAAATGAGAATTTTCATTTAAATTTAACTCTGATCTTCTTGAATTTAAATTTTGACCATGCGAACAAGTCACAATACCTGAAATGAAGCTGCTCATGGCCTCAGGCTGCTGAACGACGCGCTAGGGCTCGAAACGACCGGTCGGGTCGTTACATTCTCTCCCACTTAAACATACGTTCGTCCTCGAACTTGCTGAGAACTACATTGGAGTAGTCTGAAATCACTGTTTATCACCTCATGCACCTTCCCGTGCTACCACAATTCAGTTGAGCACATTAGCTCGATAAGTTCTGAAGATACTCCCCTTTATTCAAGAAAATAAGCCTTAGAGCCCAATTCCAACATCCAGAATTCTATGCCAGGCCTATTTCCAACATACGATCACCGTATCAATCACTATACGCTGTACTCAAACGTGACTGCATAACTTTGCTGAATTCACACTTTGTATCCCTTTACTTATCAGAACACAATAACATTTCTGTTTGAATTAATCGAAATTACACGGATCCAATGCTCCCCTTGCATCCCATGACCTACATGGGTCTTGTTCTAACCTTTACAACACCGACACGACAGAAGAGAGGTGCCGAAATTCATAACCAACTGTTGAATCAACAAATCATTGGGTCTATACCCCTGACATGAGTCATTGCCTCTTTCTGAACCATCTAATGGTCTTAGCTCCTTAATTCACTTCACATAATCCAATTGCATTGGTCCTAAATCCAATAATCTCGTCCCGCCAAGTACGAAGTGCTCAGGCAATAAGCCACCTCGAACACAATCAAAGGTCCCATATAATGCTACCATATGCAAATAGGCTACCAATTAGGATGCGATACATAAGGAAAATGAACTCTAAAAAGGAAGTTCAATTGCCCCGCTCGCGAATCATACATGCGACGTGGGCAACATACTGAACAGACACCCCGCTCGCGAATCATACATGCGACGCGGGATCATAGCTAATACGAGCTTTCCTCCAAAGACAGGATACGAAGCACATAAAATAGGTATAGGGAACTGTGCTGAACATCACACTGTTGCGGCGTGCAACCCGATCCAAATGACATACCCATGGCGGCGTGCCACCCGATCCACATATAGAACTCACATAAGAGATGTACATCAAGCTAAATTGCTCATTACAATAAAAATATCAAATTTTGATCGTGAGCACGCCAAGTGCATAACACTATCCCTGAGAAAACACATAGCGCTATAGGCTACAAAACTCAAGCACAACTGAGGTGCGATACAAGATCTAAATATCAAGAGCCATCCTGCTCACATAACATCATCGCCACGCGAAATCTCAACACATAAGAATTTACCAAGCCGTTTCACAACTCATACGGCGGAATACATCATTACCTGGAATAGCTGATGATAAAATGACACCCCGACTGTTCCTCCATAGGGAATGCTCGTTGAAACGAACACAACTGGCCTGATATAAAGCCATGTTCACAAATAAATCAATCCACCGATCTCAAGCCGATTTGTGATTGCACCAACTTGGCCAATGACCTTTCAAAGGTCCGTAGCAACTCCCTTTTGCCTCATATCACGTAAGAATAACCATCATAACTAGAGCAACCTCATCAGTTCATAACCCAATTTACAAAGTGCCCTCCACGCATAAATTCTCAAATTAATTATACTATCACAATCCTTATACTTGGCTTAAATCTTTAGCCAATCAAGTAACTACATGTCACACTTATACAATCTTCCCGTGGGACTCGCTCCCACAATCTTCCGAAATAAATAACGGTCCGCACATCTAAACCATCAGACGCACTAACGCTGAAAAGCGATCCAGAATCCTTAACCAGGATGCAAAACCTCTTCCACAACACATCGATCTCAGGTGATGCTGAGGACAATACCAATTTACTCTAATCATTCAACCCCTTCCTTGCTCATCCGAGCCCGTGACTTCCTTGTCAACACCGAACTGAAACCTTGATCCTCACTTCACATTTCCATACCTCTCACCGCACCCAACATGCCAATATATGATAGGACACGATTTTCATCATACTCCAAATTCATTAATATTTTCACATTTCATCATATAAGAACCTTGCACTTAACTCACTTTAGGAGAATCATAGCAATACATAGGTGATTTCCCATAACCGTAGAATATGCAAATCTGCAAGTAGTGGTCCAAGCCACCATAGCCCTTCCGGAATCCGCTTCCACTTAACAAGCCATAACAGAAGAATGCCCCTGATAAATCATCAATCACGGCGGCCGACAGGCCTCACACGTACCGCCACAAATCATACACATAACTTGATCTCGCGGACCGAACTGATCACTGGCCCCAATATGCCAATTCAACTATGGCTAATCAATTTACCTTCTTCCAATTCCTCCTTGCTTGCCTTAAAAATAAGACTAACTCCATTCAATGTATAACATACTCCATCTATACTCGCCCCGAGTGACCTTGAATCACGAGACCAGGCTGTCTCCATTCCCACGAACTATTCCATATTGCTCAAATTCTATTCCACAAGTCAAAATATCATAGAACATCCTGGGCACCTTCTCATAAGCTGCTACAAAGCTTGATTCTTAACTGTACTCGTAGGCTCGAAATCATTGGGCAACACACTTTAACTTTTTAATTCACTAGGACCATTATAGAGAGCCACCCGCTCAGACTTGGTCCCAAATATAATTCACTCCATAAATCTTATAACACACTAATACTCTCTCGGCGAAGCACCCGACGAAATCGCTTTCTCTGAAACCTGTATCCATACAAGGCATAAATCCTGAACCTTTTTGCAAGCCCGAACATGAGCCAATAAGGACAACCATCGCATGCCTCCAATAATTCATTTGCTCGAATTACCACTTATGGTCTTTTCTCATAGCTGAATTAATCCATCAATATGCTAATAACCAGAAATCACGCAAGTAGTTAATCATACAGCCCAATCATAAGTGTGGGACTCTCCCACTTAGCTTGAAGCCATCATTTCACCATTCTTGAGTTCGCTCGACCTTTTTATCTCTTATTGACATAACCTCGCGCCATAAGTTGTCAAAATTTCTCGGAATCTTCCTGTAAATCCCCATCCTTCATATTCTGAGTCTCCATCCACATTCGCACGACCGATCTCTTTGTTGAACAACCAATATAATTCCTTGCAGAAGCTTCGCCAACCACGCGACCGCTAATCTTCTCACGGGGAATAACCCACCTAGGGGAATCACCTCCCGACATCTTCCCATGCCGCTGCACGGGGTACATTTACTATGACACCAATAGCCCATCCTGAGTGTGAGCTCACCTTCCAGTTGCACAAGTCCATTCGCCCCTCGCGGACACCAATTAAATGCGCGACAACATCCTTCCAAATTCAGGGTTATGCTGCACCCTCCTCCATTTCAAGCTGCTCCTTTCCGCCATATCAATCTTCTGCCACATAATAGCCCATACTTCACATCATACCTGCAGGCTTCAATCACCAATCATGAAAATTCCCAATTCGATCCAAACTCTCTTTAAGGCGCGTAGTCATCCTACTACCAAGCCCATATGCAACCCTCGCCACTCTCCCACTTTGGCGCAACTCATCTCCTTAATCGGTCACTCGACCTTGCTTCTCATACTTGGCCTTTTAGAAATTTTAACATCGCCTTGCACTTCCCCCATGTCTTTCCTCATACTTTGCTGCTCACTTGCCTCAAATAAAATCTATCTTCGTGGCACTTGAACCCACCATTGCTACTAACTTTAAACCTTTCCAAAGGTCATCTTTATCGAGCCGTCAACATTAGAAATTCTGATTCGGTCTTAAACCACCGCATCATGTGATATCTGATAGTTGTATCTTCAATAGTATTTCAAAATATCTTGCCCCAAGGCGAATTGTAGCAGATCATAACACTGACAAGCTTAAAGCATCAATTAGGACAACAGCACCCCCATATAGAGGAGAACTCCACCACGCTTGCAATTACCACGTTTCATTACTTCCACCAGTCCCCATCTGGCCATCCTTAGTTCGATTGACTTCCCCTGCCGGGAATAAAATACTAAATCCCTTGATTATACACTGAGTAAACCCCCCCTTCAATTCATTCACTGACCCGACACATGGGCAACACTTACCATTACAACCACACTGTAGAATAATCGCTCATAAGCATTATGGAAACCTGTGCCTAGCCTCAAGGCTCTTAGAAGTTCTGTTATTGAGCTGAAACAATAGAATATCCCTCCAAAGTGCGACTATAATAGTCCAATCAACTATACCGGGAAAATCATCCTGCACCACATTTGTAGTGCCATTACAATCCTTCAATTTTCAATTTATAACAAGCACTCGCGTAAGATTGAGTAGGAAGAAATCAAAGGCATAAGCCTCAAAGGAATCAAACCGCATGAAAAGGAAATCAAGAAGGGAAGTACTCCTAATAGCCCTGTAGCCTCCCAATGATAAGTACAGACGTCTCCGTACCGATCCGCGAGACTCTACTAGACTTGCTCATGATTCGTGAGACCGACGGGAACCTAGTGCTATGATACGATGTTGTCACAACCCAAAATCCATTAAGGGTCGTGGCGGTGTTGGACTCCGCTGTCAGGCCAGCCCATTCAAATACTAAATTAAATCTCATTTTAACACTTTTGAAATCCAGGATTGTTCCTTCATTATTTAGAAATTTTAAATAATATAGTTTCAAATCAAATTTAAAAGTTAAGCAATTATTACAATACTTCGAACCATCCCAGAATCCGGTGTCACAAGTGCATGAGCAACTATTGATAAGGAGAATAAAATACAACACCTGTCTGAAATACTGTGGACAGAGAATAAGATACAAAATACTGAAAGGAACTACACTAGCTGCGAGTCACCTCGAACAATGCAGCTGACCTAGTCCCAGCGTTATCCATGCTGCTACGCCCAATAGCCTGCGAGAGGTATATATACCTGTGCAACAAAAATGCACAGAAGTGTAGTATGAGTACGTAATCAAAGTGTACTCAGTGAGTATCCCGCCTAATCCCGAAGGGGTAGAGACGAGATGGTCAACTTTGACACTTACGAATGGCCCAATAATAATATACTAAAACGTGAGGAATTCATGGATTTATATAGCATGCTCTAGTTCACAAAGCTGTAAAATCGGTAAACACCTATAATAATTAGCAAAGGATTTTTAGGATTTCTTTTCTTTCATCTTCAGTAATTCATGTCAGGACAAAAAAAAGGCAATAACTACATCAAGTACTTCAAGTAAGTAACATAAACATGCGCATATCATGCCAAGGCGATGACCCAATCCATCAGAAATGTAAATTGTACATTGCCAAGGGTCGAACGACCCAAACCAATAGATGCATCTATTTTCCCTGCTCGCGAATCATCCATGCGACGCGGTCAACATAAAGTAAACAAATACCCTGCTCGCGAATCATCCATGCGATGCAGTCAACATAAAGTAGACAAATACCTTTCTCGTGAATCATCCGTGCGACACAGGTACACACAGGAATACATACTCAACCAGTCAAATTCAGAATTTTCGGGAAACATTTTATCAAATAAAACCCAAATCCTCTTTTAACAAGTTAAGAAAATAAAGTTTAATCCTTTTCGAAATTATTTACTAGTTCAATTTGATTTTTACAATTCAAATATCAATAAGATTGCAAATATCCCAAGTATAGCATGCTTTTGGGTCCTAGACTATCCGGACAATAGCATAATTGTAGCTACGCGCGGACTCTCATCACCTCGTGCATACGTAGCCCCCACAAATAGGAGCACATAACCAATTAACTCGCCTAAGGGGTAATTTCCCCCTCACAAGATTAGAAAGGAGACTCACCTCGCTCCGAAGATCCATAATCGGCATTCTACATTCTTCCGAAGGCTCGAACCAACGTCCAAAGCTCCAAAACTAGCCAATGGCGATACAAATCCATTAATATATGCTAAGGTACTCATTACAATCCAATTTATAACAATTCCTAACCCCGATCAAAAAGTTGACAAAAATGCCCTCGGGCCCACGTGCCCGGAATCCGAAATTTCTCGAAGATAAAGTTTACCCATGAACTCACGAACTCAAATATATGATTTTCTCTTAATTCCATACTCAAAATCATGATCAAAATCCAAGATTACTAGTTTTCTAGGTTTTCCCCTCAAACCCCAAGTTTTCTACAATTTCCATGTCTAAATCCATATATAAACCTTGTATTAACTCAAAACTAGCATAAATTACTTACCTTATGATGAATGACGGAAACCCCTCTTCAAAAGCTCCATAAATTGCCCAAGCCAAGAGAAAATGGGTGAAATGAACCCAAATCCCGATTTTTAAACATTCTGTCCGGCCCAGGTCCACCCTTCTTCGCGTTCGCGGTCTCCCGCTCGTGTTCGCGAAGGCCAGTCACCCAGACCTTCGCGTTCGCGTACAAGGGCTCGCGTTCGCGTAGGCCAAAGACCCCAAGCCCACATTTTCCTTCTACGCGTCCGCGATCCCCTCCTCGCGTTCGCGTAGCAGCTCAGCCCGCCCCTCCGCATTCGTGACTTCCTCTTCGCATTCGCGAAGGCTAAAACCTAAAGCCTCCCATATTCCTCTTCACGTTCGCGAGACTTGCTTCGCGTTACCGAAGAAGGAAACCAGATACCAGCAACCAACAACAATTTTTAACCCAAATTCGATCCGTTAACCATCCGGAATCCACCCGAGGCCCCCGGGACCCCAACCAATCCCACCAACCAGTCCCATAACACATTACGAACTTGCTCGAGGCCTCAAACCATAACAAACAACGCTAAAACCATGAATCGACCTCCAATCCAAGCTTTATGAACTTTGAACTTTCCAACTTCTATTTCCGATCTTTAAACCTATCAAATCACGTCCGATTGACCTCAAATTTTGCACACAAATCATATTCGACATTACGGACCTACTACAACTTTCGAAATCGGATTCCTACCCCTATATCAAAAAGTCAACCTCCGGTCAAACTTCCCAAAAGCCTTCAAATTCTAACTTTATCCAAATTGCTCCAAAAAGACCTACGGACCTTCGAATTCACTTTCGATCGTACTCCCGACTCCAGAATCACCATACGGAGCTACTCCTAGTCTCGGAATCCCAAATGGACATCGATAACACTGAAATACACTTCAAATCAAACTTATGAAATTTCTTCTAGGCAGAATGGCCTAAATGACACCTATACTTGTGCCACTTTGTCATGCCGGTCCCCAAACTTAACAATTTGCCAACCAAACCCTTATACTCCTTTAAAACGTATATAATAAATGCTTATGAATGGTGGCTGTCAGTGCGTGTAACACAATCGCTTCCACGTTGGCTGCCACATCAAAAAATAACAATGTGTAGATGCTATGTCACATGGTAGATTAAAAATAATTAAAATAAAAAATAAATAATAATAAAATTCAAACACTAATCCCCTAATCCCCTTCCTCAAATGGTGCGACTGCGGTGAACATCAACCACAAAATTTTGTCATAATTTGTAGGGTAGGATGCTTCAGGTTTATAAAAGTTACTCTTTTCGGTTTCTGAATCTTTCTTAGTGTTGAAAAATACTATTGCTGATCTGGGTGTTTGAGGGAAAGAAGAAGAGACTGTTGGTTAAGGATTCATATTTTTAGGCCAAAGGGTGGAATTTTGGAACAATTGAATAAGATGGAGGCATCTATGCCCCCCAAAATGATGAAGAAACAATTAACGGGGAAACGTGAGGACACTGTCTTGCATTCATTGGCTAGAGCAGGAAATGTTGTTAAAATAAGAGAGATTATCGATAACACGAGAAAGGAAGAATTGGAAGAGCTGTTGATAAAGCAAAATTTAACTTGAGAGACCCCTTTGTATGTTATCAGCAGAATATGGTTATTATGAGTTACTTAAGGAGAAGATCAAGTACTGTGATCTTGTTGTTGCTGGAATCAAAGCAAGGAACGGATTTGATGTGCTGCACATTGCTGCCAGAAATGGACATGTGTCAAAGCAAAACTGACATTTATCATATCGATTCTCGTTCAAATTGAGTGATTCCAAGCAGCGGAGATTGTTCTCCACTTCAAATACCATCGACCCACCAAGTTTCAGACAATTTCAATGCCGTAAAAAATGCCACATGGGATGAGCGGGGTTTAAAATGCTCAATTTTTAAGGGTAGAGGGATTTGATTGGCAAATTGTTAAGTTTGGGGACCGGCATGACAAAGTGGCACAATTATAGGTGCCATTTAGGTCATTCTGCCTTTCTTATAAAATGCTAACTTCCACAATAGGCGCCAAAACACTCTCGGGTCATCCAAAACCCGATCCGGGCATACGCCTAAGTTCGAAATTATCATACGAACTTGCTGGAACCTTCAGACCTTGATTCCGAGGTTGTTTACTCAAAATTCCACTCGTAGCCATTTTCTCCAACTTAAGGCTTCTGAAATGAGAATTTTAATTTAAATTTAACTCTGATCTTCCTGAATTTAAATTTCGACCATGCGAACAAGTCACAATACCTGAAATGAAGCTGCTCATGGCCTCAGGCTGCTGAACGACGCGCTAGGGCTCGAAACGACCGGTCGGATCGTTACAACGATGGATCTTGAAGGAGGACGATACACTCTTTAATTTTTTCTTACTTGTAATTCGTGATAAAAATCACAAAGTAGTTTATTTATAAACACGTGTTTATTTAAAAAGTTCCATATATGAATAAAAATTAGTCTTGACTTATAATAATAATAATAATAATAATAATAATAAAAGAATAATGAGATAGAAAATTATTTTGCGTGATTTAGAAGGTATTTTAGCTCAGATGGAGTCGGCAAAATGGATAGTTTTTTTAAATTTGGAATGGACATTTTTTTTAATTTTATAATTGAAGAAACTGTAGCAACTAAGGGCAAATATACCAAAAAGCACCTAAACCAAGAAGATTAATTTTAACCATAGCATACTAGTACAGTGGGATGAGTCATACCATAAGTACTATCAAATATGAAAACTGCTATTTTTAAGTGCAACATTTTTCATGAAAAGGTAAAAAAAAAACATAGGATTAAAAAGCTCAGCAAGACAATTCAGCAAATTACTTTTGCTCAAGGCATCAATTGCATTGGTAGTTGCTTAAAGTGTGATTGGAACCTTTAAAAATACTGAACATTGTACTTACAAGTTCCTGCTAACTATCCATACACTTATTTGCTTATGTTCTTCATAAAAAAGGTCAATAAAATACCGTATCCAGAAATATTATAATCGCTAAAAGATGGAGCATTTTATAATATATAGTAGAAGGTTGTGTTAGAAAATAAAATCAAGTGAATCATTATAACTTTCTGTCATGGCCCCAACCCCGGCCGTGATGGCGCCCAACAACAATTTGCTAGGCAAGCCCAACCATTTTAACACCCTCAGCCCGAGTATGAAAACTCATTACCAATTAATTGAATTATTATAACAGATAGCAAGATTTATATTTAATATTAGATAGAAACCATACGGAAAATCCATAGTAATACCAATATAACTCCCAAAGACCTGAGATCACGAGTCTAGAGCCTCCAAATACCACTGAATAATAAATTCTCAAAATACATAAGTCTAGGATACGGAAATATAAATGGATAAGGGGGAGAAGTCCGGTCCTGCGGACGCCAGGCAGCTACCTCGACAAACTCCTGAGATAATCTGGAGAGCAGCAACAGCGCTACGAGGTCTGCGAAACACCTGAATCTGCACACATGGTGCAGGGAGTAAAATGAGTACTTCCAACTCAGTGAGTAATAAGCATATATAATGACTAAGAATTAGAATACACGAAATACCACAATGTAAAGCTACAAACAACAGTTTAGCACAACTAACGGTATAATGGCAACAAAACAATGACAGGCGAATATCAATGTATGAATGCAATGCAATGCACATGACCGCTGCGGCGCGCAACCCGATCCATTTGGGTACCCGCACTCACTGTGGGGGTTCAGACTCCGGAGGGGCTCCTACAGTCCAAGCACAATAACATCGTAGCATTCGCTGCGGCGTGCAGCCCGATCCACACTCAGTCCAGATATATGCATGCAAGCCACACAGGCACAATCAAGTCTATCATTTTCAGTTCAAATTATTAGGAATTATAGATTAAGTGTTTAAAACTTTAAAAATTTACTAATCATTTCGAGATAGTGTTTAACTCAGGACTGATATCATGAAAATATGCTAAGCATCATGGAAACATTGATAATAATCCCTAAGGGATCCAAATAATCGGCACACAGCCCAAATATGCTCATAGCAATCCAAGTAGGATGTTTACCAATAAATTTTTAGTCAATAACACAGTATGACCATTACTCGGACGGACTAAGCCATAGTCCCCAATCACGAACGACCCCGTACACACTATAGGGTACGTGTCTCACCTCAATATAGCATCACAGTGTGATATACCGGGGTTTCAAACTCTCAGGTCATCATCTACATCTATTACTCACCTCAAACCGGCCACAAGACTAGTCCGCTAAGCCTTTTCCTCTCGAATTAGCCTCCTCGCGTGCCGAATCTAATCAAAACCAAAAGGAATACGTTATAATAAGCTAATGGAACACATACCAATTGAAAGAACTCGAAAAATACAAAAAATCACTATTTTGGCAAAACCCGAGCCCTGGACCCACTTCTTGAAAAATTACGAAATTTACATCACCAAATTCCTCGTCTCGCCACGAGTCCGTACATATAAAATTCATCAAAATTGGAGCCCAAATGCTCCCTCAAATCTCAATTTCTCATTTAAAAACCCAAGCCCTAGTTCTTCAATTTTTTACCCAATTTTCCAAGAATTAAAGGTGGATTCATCAATAAAATAGCGTTTCTAGGTCACGAGACTTACCTCCAATCGATTCCCATCAAAACCCTCTTCAATTTCTACCAAAAAGCTCTTGAGGTGGTTCAAAAATGGAGGAAATAATGAATGGGTCGCGGATGAAATGTTATTAAAACCCTTCTGCCCAGTTGACAAATCCTTCTTCACGAACGCGATGGACCTCTCGTGTTCGTGAGGCCAAAAATTCACTGGGCCACTTTTACTCTATGCGAATGTGGAGCCTATCCTGCGAACGTGATGCTCTGCTTGGCCCAACTACGCGAACGCATACCCCTGGTCACGAACGCAAAGAGCAATGACCAGGGCCCCCCAAACTCCCTCTACGCGAACGCGGGGTCCTAACCGCGAACGCGAACACCAACAGCGTCGGGCCTACGCGAAAGCGGCCTATGCCTCGCAAACGCGAAGGCCAAGAAATTATAGCTACGCGAACGCGAATGGACCTACGCGAACGTGAATGCCGAAAAATGCCTGCAACTACTGTTGCATTTCTGCAACTCTCCAAGTCCAAGATTCTTCTGTTTGATCACCTGAAATCACCCCGAGGCCACCGGGACCTCAACCAAAAACACCAACATACTCCAAAACATCATACGAACTTGTTCCAATCATCAAAACACGTTAAACAACATAAAGATCATCAATTCATCACGGATTCAAGCCTAAGTTTTCTTCAAACTTCCGAAAAACACATTCGATCAAAAACCCGACCGAAGCACCTCCAAATGACCTGAAATTTTACCTGCACATCCAAAATCACCTAACGGAGCCACTGAAACTCTCAGAATTCCATTCCGACCCCCGAATCAAAATATCACCTACCAACCGGAATTTGCCAAAATTCAAACTTCGCCAATTCAAGCATAATTCTACACTGGACCTCCAAATTCAATTCCGGTCGCACTCCTAAGTCACAAATCATCCCCCGAAGCTAACCGAATCACCAGAATTCACATCCAAGCCCTCTAACTATATAGTCAACTTCCGGTTGACTTTTCCAAAATAAGCTCCCCTCTAAGAGGCTAAGTGCCTCATTTCCAACTAAAACCAATCCAATTCTACCCGATCAACTCAAATACAGATATTGAAACATAGAGCAACATAATATGGGGAAAACGGGGCGGTAACTCATGTGACGATGGGTCGGGTCGTCACATCCTCCCCAACTAAAACAAACTCTCATCCTCGAGTGGGTCAAGAAACATACCTGGAGTCTCAAACAAGTGAGGATATCTGCTCCGCATCTCCCGCTCGGTCTTCCAAGTAGCCTCCTCCACGAGCCGACCTCTCCACTGCACCTTCACCGAAGCTATATCCTTTGATCTCAATCACCGAACCTGACGACCCAAAATAGCCACCGGCCTCCACATCATAGGTCATATCATCATCTAACTGAACTGTACTGAAGTCTAACACATGAGACGGGTCTCCAACATACTTTCGGAGCTTAGAAACATGAAATACTGGATGAAACCCTGATAAGCTAGGTGGCAAAGCCAGCATATAGGCCACCTCCCCAATCCTTCTGAGTTTCTCAAAAGGACCATTGAACCATGGACTTAGCTTCCCTTTCTTCCCAAATCTCATGACGCCCTTCATAGGCGAAACCTTCAACAAGACCTTCTTTCCCACCATATAAGATACATCTCGAACCTTCGGTCCGCATAACTCTTCTGACGCGACTGAGCTGTACGAAGTCTCTCCTGGATCACTTTCACCTTATCTAAGGCATCCTGGAGCAACTCTGTCCCCAATAACCTAGCCTCGCCGGGCTCAAACCAACCAACTGGAGATCTACACCGTCTCCCATATAAGGCCTCATATTGTGCCATCTGAATGCTGGACTGATAGCTGTTGTTGTAAGCAAACTCTGCAAGCGGCAAGAAATCAGCCCAAGAACCTCCGAAATCAATAACACAGGCACGCAACATGTCCTCCAATATCTAAATGGTACGCTCGGACTGCCTATCCGTCTGAGGATGAAACGTTGTGCTCAACTCTACCTGTGTGCCCAACTCTCGCTGAAAAGTCCTCCAGAACTGAGAAGTAAACTGAGTACCCCTATCTGATATAATGGAAACCGGGACCCCATGCAACCGTACAATCTCCCGGATGAAAATCTCTACTAACCGCTCCGAGGAATAGGTAGTACAGACTGGAATGAAGTGCGCGGACTTGGTTAGCCGATCCACAATCACCCAAATCGAATCAAACTTCCTCGCTGTCCGAGGGAGACCACTCACAAAATCCATAGTAATCTTCTCCCACTTCCACTCGGGAATATCCATGCGCTGAAGTACGCCACCGAGCCTCTGATGCTCATACTTGACCTGCTGACAGTTGATACACCGAGCTACATAACTCATAAATTCCTTCTCCATTCTCCTTCATTAGTAATACTGTCTCAAATCCCGATATATCTTCGCGGCACCTGGATGAATAGATTACCGCAAGCTGTGGGCCTCCTCCAATATCAACTCCCGAAGCCCATCCATATTGGGCACGCAAATCCAGCCCTGCATCCTCAGCACGCCATCACTATCAATAGTCACATCCCTGGCATCATCATGCTGAACTCTATCCTTAAGGACAAGCAAATGAGGATCATCATACTGGTGCTCTCTGATGCGGTCATACAAGGAAGATCGGGAAACCACACACGCCAACACCCGACTAGGCTCCTAAATATCTAACCTCACCATCCGATTGGCCAAAGCCTGAACATCAACTGCAAAGGGCCTCTCCCCAACTATAATGTACGCCAAACTACCCATACTCACCGCCTTTTGGCTCAAAGCATCAGCCACTACATTGGCCTTCCTCGAATAATACAAAATGGTAATGTCATAATCCTTGGGCAACTCAAGCCACCTCCGCTGCCTCAAATTAAGATCCTTCTATTTGAACAAATGCTGAAGGCTGCGATGATCGGTATACACCTCACAAGATACGCCATATAGGTAGTGCCACCAAATCTTTAAAGTATGAACTGTAGCAGCCAACTCCAAATCATGAACGGGGTAGTTCTTTTCATGAGGCTTCAACTGACGAGAAACATATGCAATAACTCTACCCTCCTGCATTATCACACATCCGATCCCAACTCTCGAAGCATCACAATACACGGTGTAAGAACCTGAAGGTGATGGCAGAACTAACACTGGAGCTGTGGTCAAAGCTGTCTTGAGCTTCTGAAAGCTCTCCTCACACTTGTCTGACCATACTAATGGTGCACCCTTCTGAGTCAACTTGGTCAAGGATGAAGCAATAGATGAAAAACCCTGGACAAACCAGCAATAATACCCTGCCAAACCGAGGAAACTCCGAATCTCCGTGGCTGAGGACGGTCTAGGCCAACTCTGCACCGCCTCTATCTTCTTTGGGTCATCCTGAATACCATCACTAAACACCACGTGCCCCAGAAAAGCCACAGACCCAAGCCAGAACTCACACTTGGAGAACTTTGCATAAAGCTTCTCCTCCCTCAATCTCTGTAATACCACTCTCAAGTGCTGAGCATGCTCCTCCTGGCTACACGAGTACACCAGGATGTCATCAATAAAAACAATCACAAATAAATCCAGATACGGCTGAAACACGCTGTTCATCAGATGCATGAACGTGGCTGGGGCATTAGTCAGCCCAAAAGACATAACTAGAAACTCATAATGCCCATATCTCGTCCTGAAAGCTGTCTTCATAATATCAGAATCTCTAATCTTCACCTGGTGATAGCCTGAACGGAGATCAATCTTCGAGAATACCCTTGCCCCCTAGAGCTGATCAAACAAATAATCAATGCGCGGTAGTGGATACTTGTTCTTCGCTGTCACCTTGGTCAACTTCCTATAGTCAATGCATATTCTCATTGTGCTATCTTTCTTCTTCACAAATAAGACCGGTGCACCCTACGGTGACACATTCGGACGAAGGAACCCCTTATCTAGGAGTTCCTAAAGCTTATCCTTCAATTCCTTTAACTCAGCTGGTGCCATACGATAGGGAGGAATAGAGATGGGCTGAGTGCCCGGAACCAGATCAATACCGAAATCAATGTCTATGTCCGGCGGCATGCCCGGCAGGTCTGCTGGAAACACATCTGGGAAATCCCTCATAACGGGCACATAATAAAGACTAGGAGTCTCAGCTCCAATATCTCTCACAAAAGCCAAGTACGATAGACAACCTCTCCCAACCATCTGCTGGGCCTTGAGGAAGGAAATTACCCTGCTAGGAACATAGTAGGTCATACCTTGCCACTCAATCCTCGGAACACCCGGAATAGCCAACGTAACTGTCTTGGCATGATAGTCCAGAATAGCATGGTACGGAGATAGACAATCCATACCCAGAATCACATCAAAATCTACCATGCCCAACAATAACAAGTCAACTAGGGTCTTCAGACCCCTAATAGTCACCAGACAAGATTGATATACATGATCCACAATAATGGTATCACCCACCGGGGTAGATACATGCACAGGCAAGGCAAGACAACCACGGGTCGTACCCAGGTGATGACCAAAATATGAAGACACATAAGAGTATGTAGATCCAGGATCAAATAAAACAGAAGCATCCCTGTGGCAGACTAAGATAATACCTGTGATAACAGCATCTGACGCAATGGCGTCCCTCCTATCTGGGAGAGCATAGAATCGAGCCTAACAACCACCAGATCGGTCTCCACCTCTAGGGCGGCCCGTAGCTGCCTGGCCCCCACCCCTACCTGACTGGGAGGGTGCAGAAGTAGATGGAGTAAAAGAGAAGGGCTGATCCCTCTACTGAGATGGACCACCACGAAGCCGAGGACACTATCTCCTCATGTGGCCAAACTCGCCGCACTCGTAGTAACTATCCGGTGCTGGAGAAGAGGACTGAAGAGAACCTCTCGCTGCTAAAGAACCCTGGACTGAAAAAGCGGGAGTAGAGCTCTGAGCTGGAAGGGCACTAAGTGAAGACTGGCCCTGCTGAAATTCCTAACAACCACGGCCTGAAGAAGTCCCACTGTACTCTGGGTGACCTGACTGAGGAGGCCTGAAGGAACGACATCTGCCACGCTGAAACTGGCCCCTAGACGGAGCACCACTGAAGCTACCTGAACCTCGAGGCCTTTTGGCCTCCCTCTCCTCACGCTCCCGATGGCGATCTGTCTCAATCTATCGAGCCATGTCAACTACCTCCTCAAACAAAGCGGCTACAACCCTCTCTCTAGTAATCAAAATGCGGATTGGATAGTTGAGGCCATCCACGAACCTCCTAATCCTTTCCTGATCAGTCGGGATCATCCAAGTAGCAAGCGGAGCTAGCTGCGTAAACCTCAACTCATACTGGGTCACAGTCATGTCCCCCTGAATCAACCACTCGAACTGACGACGCAGCTCCTCCCTGCGAGACTGCGGCACACACTTCTTCAGAAAAAGAGAGGAGAACTGCTGCCAAGTAAGGGGCGTTGCTCCAACAGGCCTACGTCTCTCAAACTCCTCCCACCATGTAAATGCAGCCCCTGAGAACTAGAAGGTAGTAAAAGCCACTCCACTCGACTGCAAAATCCCTGCAGTGCGAAGCATACGCTGACACTTGTCTAGGAATCCCTAGGCATCTTCGCCCTCAGTATCATTGAATGTCGGAGGCTGGAGTCTACCGAACCTCTCTAGTCGACGGTGCTCGTCGTCTGGCATAGCTGGAACCACATAATCTAGAGCTGGTGCGGCTGGCACAACTAGAGAAACCGGTGCAACTGGCTGACCTGGGGCTGCTCCTGGTGTCTACAATCCCTGAACAATCTGCTCGGGTGTGCGAGCTGCGGGGGTCTAATGACCACCCCCGATCTGAGAAGTAGCTACGGCAGTAGTGGCTGAGACTTCCTGAGCCAGGCCAGTGCAGAGGGATAGGATCTGAGCTAAAGCCTCCTGAAGACCAGGAATCACAATGGGCACTAACGGTGCCTGAACAGGTGCTGCTGGAGGATCTACAACTGGAGGCTAGTCTTGAGAGGGGGCAACTGGCGGGTCAACAGGTGCTGCCCCTGCTGCTCTACCTCGACCACGACCACGGCCGCGTCCACGGCCTCTAGTGGGTGGCAATGGTGGTCGTCCGCCATGTCAGGTAGCACGGGTTCTCGCCATCTGCGAGAGAATAGAATACAAGAGTTTAGTTCTCGGATCAACAGAGCCGCACGACAAGAATTCAAGAATATGAAGTGTTTCCTAAAGGTTCTGCAGCCTCTCGAGAATAAATACAAACGTCTCCATACTGATCCGCGAGACTCTACTAAACCAGCACATAACTCGTGAGGCCTAGTAACCTAGGCTCTGATACCAACTTGTTACGACCCCAACCCCGATCGTGATGGCGCCTATCAACAATTTGCTAGGCAAGCCCGACCATTTTAACACCCTCAGCCCGAGTATGAAAACTCATTACCAATTAATTGAATTATTATAACAAATAGCAAGATTTATATTTAATATTAGATAGAAACGATACGAAAAATCCATAGTAATACCAATATAACCCCCAAAGACCTGGGGTCACGAGTGTATAGCCTCTAAATACCACTGAGTAATAAATTCTCAAAATACATAAGTCTAGGATGCAGAAATATAAATGGATAAGGGGGAGAAGTCGGGTCCTGCGGATGCCAGACAGCTACCTCGACAAACTCCTGAGATAATCTGGAGAGCAGCAACTATGCTACGAGGTCTGCGGAACACCTGAATCTGCACACATGGTGTAGGGAGTAAAATGAGTACTTCCAACTCAATGAGTAATAAACATATATAATGACTGATAATAAGAATACACGAAACACCACAATGTAAAGCTACAGACAACAGTTTAGCACAACTAACGATATAATGGCAACAAAACAATGACAGGCAAATATCAACATATGAATGCAATGCAATACAAGTGACCGTTGCGGCGTGCAGCCCGATCCATTTGAGTACCCGCGCTCACTGTGGGGGTTCAGACTCCGGAGGGGCTAATACAGCCCAAACGCAATATCATCGTAGCATTCGCTGCGGCGTGCAGCCCGATCCACACTCAGTCCGGATATATGCATGTAAGCCACACAGGCACAGTCAAGTCTATCATTTTTAGTTCCAATTATTAGGAAATTATAGATTAAGTGTTTAAAACTTTAGAAATTTACTAATCATTTCGAGACAGTGTTTAACTCAGGACTGATATCATGAAAACATGCTAAGCATCATGGAAACAGTGATAATAATCTCTAAGGGATCCAAATAATCGGCACACACCCCAAATATGCTCATAGCAATCCAAGTAGGATGTTTACCAATAAATTTCTAGTCAATAACACAGTGTGAACATCACTAGGACGGACTAAGCCATAGTCCCCTATCACGAATGACCCCGCACTCACCGTAAGGTACGTGTCTCGCCTCAATATAGCGTCATAGTGTGATATACTGGGGTTTCAAGCCCTCAGGTCATCATCTATATCTATTACTCACCTCAAACCGGCCACAAGACTAGTCCGCTAAGCCTTTTCCTCTCGAATTAACCTCCTCGCTTGACGAATCTAATCAAAACCAAAAGGAATACGTTATAATAAGCTAATGGAACACATACCAATTGAAAGAACTCGAAAAATACCAAAAATTACTATTTTGGCAAAACCCGAGCCCCGGGCCCACTTCTCGAAAAATTACGAAATTTACATCATCGAATTCCTCGTCTCGCCACGAGTCCGTACTGATAAAATTCATCAAAATCGGAGCCCAAATACTCCCTCAAATCCTAATTTTTCATTTAAAAACCCAAGCCCTAGATCTTCAATTTTTCACCCAATTTTCCAAGAATTAAAGGTGGATTCATCAATAAAATAGCGTTTTTAGGTTACGAGACTTACCTCCAATCGATTCCCGTCAAAACCCTCTTCAATTTCTACCAAAAAGCTCTTGAGGTGGTTCAAAAATGGAGGAAATAATGAATGGATCGCGGATGAAATGTTATTAAAACCCTACTACCCAACTGACAAATCCTTCTTCGCGAACGTGATGGCCCTCTCGCGTTCGCGATGGCCAAAAATTCACTGGGCCACTTTTACTCTACGCGAACGCGGGGTCCCAAACGCAAACATGAAGACCAACGGCCTCAGGCCTACGCGAACGCAGCCTATGCCTCGCGAAGGCGAAGGCGAAGAACTTATAGCTACGCCAACGCGAATGGACCTACGCGAACGCGAAGGCCAAAATATGCCTGCAACTGCTATTGCATTTCTGCAACTCTCCAAGTCCAAGATTCTTCCGTTTGATCACCGGAAATCATCCCGAGGCCCCCGGGACCTCAACCGAAAATACCAACATACTCCAAAACATCATACGAACTTGTTCCAATCATCAAAACACATCAAACAATACAAAGATCATCAATTCACCACGGATTCAAGCCTAAGTTTTCTTCAAACTTCCGAAAAATACATTCGATCAAAAACCCGACCGAAGCACCTTCAAATGACCTAAAATTGTATTCGCACATCCAAAATTGCCTAACGGAGCCATTGCAACTCTCAGAATTCCATTCCGACCCCCAGATAAAAATATCACCTATCAACCGGAATTCGCCAAAATTCAAACTTCGCCAATTCAAGCCTAATTCTACACTGGACCTCCAAATTCAATTCCGATTGCACTCCTAAGTCACAAATCATCCCCCAAAGCTAACCGAATCACCGGAATTCTCATCCGAGCTCTCTAACTATATAGTCAACTTCCGATTGACTTTTTCAAAACAAGCTCCCCTCTAAGAGGCTAAGTGCCTCAATTTCCAACTAAAACCAATCCAATTCTACCCGATCAACTCAAATACTGATATTGAAACATAGAGCAATATAATATGGGGAAAATGGGGTGGTAACTCACGTGACGACGGGCTGGGTCATCACACTTTCTCAATAAAAAATATCTGTGTAGCTCAATTTCTAACATGTGGAAGGTCCCTATTTGCCGTATATATGCACATTCTACTGCAACATCAAAGCAATTTAGCCCAACTTTGAAGTTGAAATATCTAAACTAACATGCTACCATTGTACTCACTTTGAGCTTATAGAACTCCTAACAAGTTAAGGAAATAATAGAGGAAATGTTTTATTCATGCTTTGCTTAAACCAAAATATAGGAAGGAAAAAAATCATAATAGAAGTAATAACTATTAATCTTAAGAAGTTCTATCATGCTTTTTTAAACTACAACTTGAGAAAAAGAAAATCACAAGTTCGAAATCAGAAATCTTATTATATTAACACAAATAATTCTGCATGTAGTCATAATTATCTTAAATGACCACAACCTTTCATGGCTTAAAGGTGAAAGAGAGTGAACAAAAAGATTAAAGTTGAGGAATCATCTTTTTGTTTTTTCTTTCTTAGTCTTGTTCTCTCAATCACTAAATACATCACTAATTATCAAAAGAACTAAATTTTTCTTTATTATTCAGATTCATAATTTCAAAACATAGAAAGTTAGATTTTATAATCTTCCTTCTAATATTTTTTCTTCCCTTTTGATTTCAAAAAGGTAGCAAGCATTAGTAATTGTACTACGAATAATTCACAGTAAATTACTTATGGTGTGGATATCTTGCTACTAACTCTTTATGGCTAATGCGAAACGAAGTTAGCCAATTGTGACCCATAAAATCTCTTAGAGAATATGATATGACTCATAAACTTTCTTTACTTAACGAGTTTCTCATTGCTTTGGTTACAAAATTTTCTTGGTGCAAGACTTCGTACTTTCTCTTTTTTGTCTCTTAGCAAGTGCATCTCGAGTACTTCTATTATGACCCGAATTTTTCTCCCTCGGGAGTCGTGATGGTGCCTACTAATAGGAGCTAGGCAAGCCAATTATCAATTACCTCTTTTAACGAACCACGACAATATTAGAAATAATGAAACATTTAATAATAAAGCGGAAGTCTCAAACATAGTTAAGTGAAAGAAATGCGGAGGTTTAACAAATCCTCTACCCAAGACTGGTGTCACAATACTCACGAACGTCTAGAGAATACTAAATACAAGGTTTGAATGAAACATAAACTGTCTATTTCGGTACAAATGATAACAAACTGAATAAAATAGAAAGGACTTTGGGTCTGCGGACGTCAGCAAGGCTACCTTGAATGTCCCTGGACTGGAAGCTCGCTCCCAGAATGCTACTGCTACTCAAATGCTTCTCCAAAATCTGGATCTGTGCAAAAAGATGCACAGAGTGTAGCATCAGCACAACCGACCCTATGTGCTGGTAAGTGCCTGGCCTAACCCCGCGGAAGTAGTGACGAGGCTAGACCAGACTACCAGATAAACCTGTGCAGATATATATACAAGTACAATAAAATAATAGCGGAAAGTAAACAATTAAAACTGGGAGGGGAACATGCTTATGGGGTAGCAGATAAAACGGAATATCAAGAATAACAAGGAAACTATATCTGATTTCTTCTAACATAGAATAAGGGAAAACAAACTACTTTCACTTGTTTCAATTTCCTCTCGTTGCAGGCGTGCAACTCGATCCCATTTCTCAAAATATCACGTGGTAGGCATACCACTCGATCCCATTTCATAATATCACGTGGTAGGCGTATCACTCGCTCCTATTTCATATTATCACGTGGTAGGCATACCACTCGCTCCTATTTCATAATATCACGTGGTAGGCGTACTACTCGCTCCCATTTCATAATATCACGTGGTAGGCGTACCACTCGCTCCTATTTCATAATATCATGTGGTAGGCGTACCACTCACTCCCATTTCATAATATACAAGTGGCCGGCATGCCACACGATCCCATTTCATAATATATAAGTGGTCGGCATGCCACACGATCCCATTTCATCATATATAAGTGGTCGGTGTGCCACACGATCCCATTTCTTTCAACACAATACACAAAATAATCCCGGAAAGGGAACAAGATAATTTATTAAACTATCCCGGCAAGGGAGATCCAGCTATGACCAAACTTATTCAATTTCTACTTAACATATTTAAATCAATGCTCAGTCTCAATAATTACCGGCTCAGTGTTTAAAGATTTCCAACCAAGTCCTCATAAACAACAATTAGGAATTCGATAATTTAGAAATTCAGGACTCACGGTCATGCTCGACACCGGTGTATAGATACTCGTCACCATGCCTATACACCGTACTCGACAAATAGCAATTAGCAAATAAGTTTCTACTCCTATTCCCTCAAGCCAAAGTTAGACCAAACACTTACCTCGGTCCAAAGAATAGCAATCAATCCTCAAATACCGCCTTTCCTCTACAACCCGACTCCGAAACAATGATATCTAGGCATAATTAATTCAATTGTATCAATAAAAACTCAATGGCAACATCCCATAGCCTAGATATGAATTTCCTAGTATTCTTCCGAAATTACCAAAACACCGCACCCACATGGTCCAAATATGAGGCTCGGACCAAAACCCAATCACCCATAACCCCACCAGTTCAAATATGCAATTTGTTTTAAGATTCGACCCCAAATTAAGGTTGAATCACCCAAAATTCTCAAAACTCTAACTCTACCCAACACCCTTAATTTCCTACTTTGATTTCATGATTTAGGTCTAGGAATTTGATAAATGATGATAAAAAAGAAGAAAACGAGTTAGATAATGCTTACCCAAGAAGATTAGGTGAAGAATAGCTCAAAAAATTGCCTATGTGCTGTGGAGAAGACAAGGTTTATGAAAAATTGGAATAATCCCGTAATGGTTCTATTTTGAACTTAAAAATTCGTTGGGCAAAATTGCCCTTCGCATTCGCGGGAAAGAGGTCGCGTTCATGAAGGGTAAACTGGGCAATTCATCGCGTTCGCGTGAGGGTCAACACGAATGCGTAGAGGAAAAAATGCTAGGGGGTCCAAGATTGGCCTACGCGAACACGTGTTAAGGGACGCGAACGCGATAGAGGACACAATAAATCATCGCGATCGCGATGGCCAGAACGCAAACGCGAAGAAGGGAAATACTGGGGCCTGAATTTGGCTTACGCGTTCGCGAGGGTCAAGACGCGAACGCGAAGGGGGAAGGCACAGAGCTACGTGAACCCGAACCTAACAATGCGAACGCGATGAAGAAAACCCCTGTTCAAAAATTGCAGAAAAATATGCTAACTTCTTAAGTCCAAAACAACCTCGAACACCTCCAAAAATACACCCAAGCCCTCGGGGCTCCCAACCAATCACACACACTAACTCAACAACATCCTACGAACTTATCCGTGCAATCAAATCGCCAAAATAAAATCAAAATCATTGAATCAAGCCCCAAATTCATGATTTTTCATTATAACTACAAAAATTTCAAACTTTAGATATTTAGGTCCGAAACACGTCAAATGGCGTCCGATTTCGACCAAACTTCACA
The DNA here is from genome assembly GCA_026770625.1 of Nicotiana glauca. Classification (NCBI taxonomy): domain Eukaryota; kingdom Viridiplantae; phylum Streptophyta; class Magnoliopsida; order Solanales; family Solanaceae; genus Nicotiana; species Nicotiana glauca. The sequence continues at coordinate 167,098 of MU718826.1, read as the reverse complement.
GAAAGCGCTTAACACATATTTAAGATGTGACGAACCGACCCGTCGTCTCATGCGTTACTGCTCCATTTTTCCCGTTTTATGCTTCTTCATGTTTCATTATCAGTATGTGGTGTGTTAGAGTTGATTTGGATTAGTATTGGTGAAAAACAAAATGAGACACTTAGTCTCTTTGAGGGAAGGCTAGTTTGGAAAAGTCAACCGAAAGTTGACTTGTGAGTTAGAGGGCTTGGAATGGATTTTCGATAGTTTGGTTAGCTCCGGGAGGTGATTTGTGACTTGGGAGTGCGATCGGAATTGAATTTGGAGGTCTAGTGTAGAATTAGGCTTGAATTGGCGAAGTTGGAATTTTGGTGAATTTCGGTTGATAGGTGAGATTTTTATCCGAGGGTCAGAATGGAATTCCGAGAGTTGCTTTAGTTTCGTTAGGTGATTTTGGATATATGTGCAAATTTTCAGGTCATTCGGACATCATTTGGTCGGGTTTTTGATCGAAAGTGCATTTCGGAAGTTCTTGAAGAACTTAGGCTTTGATTTGGTGAAATTTGATGATTTTGATGTTAACGATAGTGATTTGATGACTCGAGCAAGTTTGAATAAGGTAATAGATCATGTCTGTGCTTTTGGTTGAGGTCCCGGAGTCCTCGAGGTGAATTCGGGTGGTTAAACGGAGAATTCGGAGTTTGTTGCATGTTTGAAGTTGTTGGTTCTGTCATTTCCGCATCTGCGGAAAAGGGACCGCATAGGCGGTTCTGCAGATGCGGCGGGGAGGTCGCAAATGCAGTTCCTAGAGGCTTGGTAATTTTCGCAGAAGCGGACAAAAGTCCGCAAATGCAGCGACCGTAGAAGCAGTTCTAGACCGCATAAGCGGTCCCTGGGAATTTAAGTCAGACCGCATAAGCGGTCATTTGGACGCATATGCGGTGATCGCAGGTGAGGTTATTTAGCCGCAGAAGCAAAAATTGCTGTTGGCAGAAGGGTTTATATCATTATATCATCCGCGAACTTATGTCATTTTTCCTCCATTGTGGAGCGATTTTGAGAGCCTTGAGGCAATTTTGAAGAGGGATTCAAGGGAGAATGATTAGAGGTAAGTTCCTTGGCCTAATTATTCAAGTTTATGGTAGAATAGACATGGAAATTTGTTGAAATTCATTAAAAACGGGTAAAGCTAGGGCTTGATTTTAATATTTCAAATTGGGATTTGATAGGTCATTTGAGCCCGGATTTGGGAGTTCTTGGTATGTATGGACTCGTGGCGAGACAAGGAATCTGGTAATGTGAGTTTTGTAATTTTTCGAGGAGTGGGACCGGGGCTCGAGTTTTGTTAGTTTCGGGATTTTTGCTACATTTCAATTGTTTTCGATTGGGTATGGTTCCCTTGGCATATTTTAATGTATTTGCTCTGATTTTGGTTAGATTCGATGCGCGTGGAGGCCAATTTGAGGGGCAAAGGCGTTGCGAGCGAGGAATTTTACCGGTTCGAGGTGAGTAATACTTGTAAATGATATCCTGAGGGTTTGAAACCCCGGATTTGCACATGATAGTACTATATTGAGGTGACTTGCACGCCGGATATGAGCGTGGGGTAGAGCACCATTGGGGGACTGTGACTTGGTCCGTCCCGGTTGTTAATTTTTACCGCGTATTTGACTACAATTATTTGTGATCATCATAATTTGGGCTAATTGCCATATTTGGGGCTTCGTGCCAACTATGTGAATCCTTCGGGGATTGGTATCACTGTTTTTGCATTACTTGCATATTATTTGATCTCGGTCCAAGGTTTTAATACTATTTTGCAAATTCAGCCATTTTTCTTAGATTTGAAAACTTAAACAATATGTTATTGATGTTTTGAGCTGAGGATCATCATGTTAATATTGCCCAAGTGGTTTATGTGCATTTCTGGACTGGGCATGGATCGGGCAGCGCGCCGCAGCAGCGTTATAGTGATTTTTGAATATATGGATGGCTCGGGTTGCACGCCGCAGTGATGATATATTGATATTGAGCCTGAGAGCCTGTTTGAAGCCAAGACATGGCTGATATTGCGCTTGGGCTGTAGGAGCCCCTCCGGAGTTTGTACACACCCCCAGTGAGCGTCGTCGACGTTAAATAGATCGGACTGCACGCCGGAGTGGGTACCGGAGTGTACCGTCATATGCATTGCATCGCATTCATGTTTTTGTACATTTTTCGTTGTTGTGTTATTTCTTGAGATATTTATGTGCTGTTATGATATTGTCTAATCACTTTTAAAGAGGATAAATTTGAGATAGTGGTAACAGTGACACTGTATGATGTAAACGGGTCAGGTAACAATGGCTGACCAGGAACAAGAATATTAACTGTAGTGCGAGTTTATGAGCTCAATTATGCATACTTGTTGGTACCCGAAGGGCTGAATTTTGTGCTGACTTGCACTACCTGTTCCGCATTTAATTGCTTAACTGTTGGGAAATGATATTTTCAAATAAGTGATTTTGAACTGAGTCAAGATATTTTCTAAAGGATTTTCATGTTTTCCCTGTTTTCTCAATGGTTACACTGTACCATGTAGCATGTTGATTTGCTTTACGTGGTTTATTACTGCTCTGATATTATTTACCCTTATTACTCATTGGGCTGGAGTACTCACTTTACTCCCTGCACCTCGTGTGCAGATGCAGGTACTTGACCACCCGGTAGCGGGTTTTGAGCTGATTGAAGATTTGTTATCATAGCGGAGCCAGGTGACCGCTAGCGTCCGCGGCACCACATTTTCTCCCTTATTTTATGTTGTTCATGTTACTTTCAGACTTTGTTCCTATTTTTGGACTTGTAGTACTTTAGTGAACTCTGTAGAAGCTCATGACTAGTGGCACCCTGATATCGGGCTGTGACGGGATGGTTCCCTGTTGTTATCATTATTTTTCGCGCTTTTGATTATGCTAATCATGTTTCAGCTTTATAGATGTTAAATAATTGTTAAAAGAAGTATTGTTAATCTATTGGCTGGCCTTGTCTTCACGAGAGGCGCCATCACGACCAGGTTCAGGATTTGGGTCGTGAAATAAGACTTGTACCGGGCGTCGGAACCAAAATACAAGCCCGATACCATAGTCTTTTAATAAATTTTTATTTTCATTTTCCTTAATAGTTTCAGAAAATCAATTTCAAAGAAAAATTCTTTTCCTCGGGTTCTAGACCTCGGATTTCGACTCCGGGCACATGTCCGAGTCCCATATTTTTCTACGGACCCTCCGGGACCGTCAAATTACGGGTCCGGGTCTGGGTCCGTTTACCAAAAATGTTGACCGAAGTCAACTTTAATCATTTTAAAGCCATATTTTTAAAATTTTCACAGAATTTAACATATAATTTTCGGCTACGCGCCCAGACTGCGCACACAAATCGAGGCAACTAAAAGTGAGGTTTTCAAGGCCTCGGAAGTACGAGATGAAAGAGAAAACAGGTGATGACCCTTTGGGTCGTCACAACTTCTTTATTGATTTTCCTATTGGTAGCTTATCATCTTTGTCATGTATATCCATAGAAAATTCGACCTAGATAGTAAGCTGAAGTACTTGAGAGCTACAGGAGTATGTTAACCTTCCCAAATAGAAACTTTTCTAGCATTGTTATACGCTATACACGATAAACGAGTTTCAGGAAGGGATTTACAAAAAAAGAAATTTAAGTACCGATTTAATGACTTGATACGAGAGCAGCATGGGGAGATGT
>MU718826.1:152237-162824 GCA_026770625.1 Nicotiana glauca | reverse complement strand
CAAACAAAGTTATTAGATGATATCTAACAAAAATAAAGTATTGATTCCTCTAAAGATTGTAAAAGAAAGTCATAAAAATTTAGCAAATCAGACACGATTGTATATAGTTAACTGCAAGGAGCTTCTTCAAGAACAAAAAGGACCAAGAATATCTCTGAAGTATCTAAAAGTCTTTATACTGGATTCAAATTTTCAGTTTTCACTTTAAATTGATTCGTGAAAATCAGTTTTTTTCATTCGTGAATAAGAAATAAAAGGCTAAAAGCCAAATAATTACAACCAAAATTCATCAAGTCTCTCTCTACAATTATATCTCTCATTCTGTGGCTGATAAAATTACAGGCGCTAAAAGTGTCAGACATTCGTTGATAATACCCTATTTTCTCTCTTACCTTCGGAGGATGGAAAAGACCAGGGATGCATAAAAGATTAAATACGGTCGTTGGCCGAACTAGTATTATACCAACATATGAAAATATAGTAAAAAGCAATTAGTAGCACATACCTTTACTGCACACCAAATGAATCGAACAACAAAGCAAAGAGGCTAAAGCTTTCTTCCCGATTATCTAGAGAGACATGTCCATTGAGCAATCAATCTTGGTCCTTTCTGACTTTTTCGTTATATAATGTTCCTGAAATTGAATAAAACTCCAACTTATTCTATAACAGCAAAAAAAACCCTACAAAATCAACTAAGCTAAAATCAAAGTAAGTAGAACTTGGATTGAGCACAGAGAGAGAAGAAATCTCATATCTACGATAAAAGAGAGAGGAGCAAACTTAGAAAGGTGATAAGAACGAGGAGACTGTATGGTGGCTGCAGGAGTAGAAGCCACGTAGGCATTCTTCATATGCGAGCTGAAAATCAGCTTCTTTATAATAAAAATTTCAAACTAAAAATTATAGAGCTTCTGAATACGAAAAGCTATGATCAACCGCCTACTTCAAATCAATGCTAACATGTATCTAAATGTGATATAGGATAAGTAAATTACTAAAGATCCATTAAAACATTGAAACAAATTATTAACTTTCTCATACTATTAGTAGATACAACCATTGATGGCAACGCAATAATATTGTCGCCCTACACCCCCTTTCACAATAATAAAAATGCGAATTTATGTTTTTCCAAATCTTCATCTATAACCTACAATAGTGAAGTAATATAGGAAATAACATCCCGATTATCATAAATCAAATAAATAACTTTGTGTGTTGCTAGTCCAATCCGATAAATGATTTTAAAAGATTGACTCATCAAGAAGTTGGGACTCTATAGAATACTTAGAGCCCAATTAACTATACTATCCGCTTAATGATTTCTGACATGAATTTGAACTACTTCAGGGGTAGAATTTGAATTAATGATAGCCTTTGAATTTAGCAGTCCTTATATATCGTATTAACAATCAAAATATGGTCAAAAGAAAAACTCTCTATTTGATAAACCTTCTTCCTAAACCTATGAATTTAATAGGACCACCCCCAAGAACAAAAGACCCAGAGATAGAGTTAAAACTTGTAACAGCAATAAACGAGAGCAAAACCTAATCTAAGTACAAAAGAGAAAGTTTTTATCATATATCTGTTGAAATAAAGGCAGTAAATGCTTACAGGCTATAGCAAACAGTAATCCTCCTTTCAAAATCCTATGCAGAAGAAAGACCAAGAATGACAAATTGATGATAGGGGTAGGGTTACCGCGTAAGAATAAAAATAAACATGAATCAAACTAAAGAAGATTACCTGAGTTAAAACCTAATAAATGAAGTCTTTCTGCAGATGGTGCAAAAAATTGAATCTCGTTCCAGTTATTCAGACATAGATAAACAAAATCAATAATAGTTTACCGTGAGAGATCCATGAATGAGTAGAAGAGGGGAGATAAAATTAAAGAAAGGAACATTGGAAGAGAACTAAAGAAGATAAAAAACTCCAAACTAAGCAATGTGAGGTTTTACCCAAAATTTTCTTCTTCTTAATTAGGCATATCAACCAGATCAGTTGGATAGCAAAACTAAAAATGACGGAGAAAACCCAAAATAAAAAGAATTAAGGAAAAAGAAGAAGATATGTGCAGAATTAATTGAAGAAGAAACATACTTGCGGCAAGAACACAAACAGATCTGGAGAGTAAGAATACAAACAGGAAGAAGATAGTGGAAACAAAAGGTGTACTATTTGAATTGTAAGCACCAAAAAAAATATAGGGAAAAGTTAAGTTGTCAGATAGCTGTAATGATATCAAATACACGTAAAGGTATTGGAAAAAGTGAAGTTGTCAGACAACTACAATAAAATCAAATACACGTAGGGTTTTCGGAAATATTTCAGCGACACATATATAAGGAGATATCTGAAAAGACTAAAACATCCTCGAATAAAAGTTAATGACCTTAAACAGCCATGTCGAAAAACTTGCTCTTCTATAATATAAAAATAATAAATACGCCCATTAGTGAATCAATTTATTTTAATTTTGGTGTGTTTGGTACTGATGGAAAATGATTGTTAGAAAAATATTTTCCACGTGGAAATATTTGTTGAAAAGGAAATGAAAAGGAAGAAGTGATAACTCTGTATACTAGTTATATTATTGCATATCTGCAGTTTCTATATTTTTTTTTCCTCGATCGGTCGTCATTTCAAGTTTGATGGTATCAAAGGCTTAGACTTTCTTGACTTTATTCACTTCCAAATACTTATTTTTATCTTCCATATTAAATACTTTCTTTTTCCGTTAAAAAAATGATATTTTAACTTCAATACCATACAAGAAGGGGGGGGGGGTAATTTTTGCAGAGTCCAATCGTCACGACCCAAATCCGGACCCGGTCGTGATGGTGCCTCTCGTGGGGACAAGGCCAGCCAATTAAACCCAATTCGTCTATTCAAAAAAAATAGTTAAACATAAATAAACAGCTTAAATATGACTTAAAAATATTAATAAACAGAAATACAATCCAACACAGCCCTAATCGGGGTGTCACAAGTTACGAGCATCTATCAGAATGTAAATCCACTACAAGGTCTAAAGTATACAAAATCAGAATAATGAACAAAAGAGAGGAAAATGGTGCTGCGAACGCCGGCAGTCACCTCCTTAACTCATATAACGCCGCCTCTGATCGGCCAAAACCTGCTACCGGGTGAATAGATACCTGCATCTGTACACGAGGTGCAGGGAGTAAAGTGAGTACTCCAACTCAGTGAGTAATAAAGGTAAATAACAACTGAGCAGTAAGAAATCACGTATGGCAAATCATCATGCTATATAGAAGCAGTGTAAACAATTTTTAGAAAACAGTGAAGCTATGAAATCTTTAGAAAAACATCTTAACTCAGTTTAAGCCTCTTTTGAAGTGTCCTTTTCAGCGGTTACGCAAACGAATGCAAAATAAATAGTGCAGATAAGCACAAAATTTCTGCCCCGCGGGCACAACACTTAGTTATCAAAGAATGCTAGAGTATCAGGTCTATATTGCAAGAAGTAGCACAAAACAACAGATAATAGCAGACAAATAAGATAATGCAAATACATCAAATAGTACCGGTATACATACCAAGAACTCTCAAATCCGAGCTCAAATGAACTATAAAATCCCAATTTAAAATATCCAATTTTTAATCCCTAGTTATTTAATTTTAGGCTTAATATCCATAAATTTCTAGGTGGATTTCACAATATAATCGAGTTTTAAGACCAAGATTCTTACTTCAAGTAGATTCCTCTTGAATCCCTCTTTCATCTTCTTCAAAGATGTCCAAAAACGAGCAGCCATGGGTCAAAAATGACCCAAAATCGCAGATGAAATGAAGTTATAACCTTCTGTCCAGCACTGACCTTTCCTCTATGCAATCGCCGCCCAAGGCTCGCGATCGCGAAGGCCAAAATACTCCTGCAACAGTTGATGAAATTTTCTGCAATTCTAAAAGCCAAGAATGGTCCGATTCACCACCCGAAACTCACCTGAGGCCCCCGGGACCTCAACCAAAAGTACCAACACATCCTAAATCATCATTCAAACTTGTTCCAATCATCAAAACGCCTCAAACAATATCAGCACCATCAATGCATATCAAATTCAAGACAAAGTTCTTCTAAAACTTCCGAAACATTTATTTGATCAAAAAACCCAACCAAATCACTTCCGAATAACCTAAAATTTTACACACACATCCCAAATCACATAACAAAGCCACAGCAACTTTTGGAATTCCATTCTGACCCCCGGATCAAAATCTCGCCTATCAACCGGAAATCGCCAAAATACTAACTTCGCCAATTCAAGCCTAATTCTACACGGGACCTCCAAACCCACATCCGATCACACTCCTAAGCCACAAATCATCCCCCAAAGCTAACCGAATCATAAGAAATCATAACCGAGCCCTCTAACACATAAGCCAACATTCGGTTGACTTTTCCAAGCTAAGCCTTCCTTAATGAGACTAAGTGTCTCATTTCCTTCTAAAATCAATCCAAACCAACTCATTCACACAAGACACTGACAATGAAGCATAAAGAAGCAGAAAATGGGGGAAACGAAGCGGTAACTCATGAGACGACGGGTCAGGTCGTCACATCCTCCCCAACTTAAATAAACGTTCGTCCTCGAATGTGCCCAGAGTTGTTCTAAAAGCCAACCAATCGCCGAATAACCTTAGCATGCATATACCCGGGGGTGATTCCACGTCACCCTAGTTCATATAGGTTTGATAACACATTTTAAGTACAATTACACAATCCAGTCCGACCTATAAATCATAGAACCATATTTCAGTTTCCAAAATCATACATAAGATCAGAATCCACGTCTCTATTCAGAATTAGCCCGAACCAGCTGTAATAATCCATACCTGCAACTGCAGGTGCAATTATATGATATACCCCATAACTCAAACACTGAAACGATAACTTCTATTCACAGTAGCTGCACATAACAACCGAATATCGATAGGAAACCTCTTATCAACTAAAGTTTCATTCCAATACTTTTATATATGCTGCAACTGATAACTAAAACAGTAGTAAGCCATCACCATTTCTCAGGTCAGCCATTCATGAAGCCACTCCCCTTTGGCTAATACCACAACAAATTTCCGAGATGAATCTGGATATTATCCTTCCAACAAGATGAAATCAAATCCGTTCGCATTCATTAATGATCCCAATGATCACCTCGAATCCAACACACCACTCTGGTGACATGACACATCAATATAGGCCTAAGCCACAACTTGCATAATACGCGTACCAATAAGAAACGGTCTGAACATACTCAAATCATGGAAATACCCCAAACGAGAGAGCTGTACCTCAAGCTCATCAGTACCATCACAACACAAGGTTGAAACACCATCTCACATCATAGAAATAGAACACATGAATCTACCCCGAAAGGTCATATCTCCATGTAGCCTTGCTACAATGCGCGATCCTATCCAAACACTACTACAGATGAAATACCTCAAGTCACTATGATCAAAATCGACAACCACACACCATTTGACGTCTAGAACCCAAGCACATCACCATACCCACGGTGATACAGATAACATATACCACGCAACCAGATAGGTCATAACCAATACTCCATCAACCGAGCAACACCTAATTACTCTTCCCGCTCGACTTTCACTATGAATTCCCAACAGAACCGCACCACATGTGCCCATAACCAACAAATCCTAACGTCTCACAACACAAAAAAGCAACTCATAGATCTCACCAAATCACTAACAAGCCCAATAACGATCAAATCAACCTATCCCTCAACATTACAATTCGGGGCCAACCAAGCCTACTCAAGTTACACTCGTATCCACATCGTCCTGCCAATGAACTTATTACTAAGAAAGCCTGAAGCTACTCCTTCCACTATTATAACTCCTGCTGGTGCCCTACGATACGGTGCCCGGTACCAAATCAATACCGAAATCAACAATTTTGCCTGGCGACATGCCCGACCACAAGAAACGCAACTAAAAAGTCCCTCAACACCAGAACTAAATCAATGATAGCAACCTCTGCACTGACATCCATCACGAAGGCCCAATTAAGAAAAGCAATCATTCCCAGCCATCCGCTGGGTCTTTATAAAACACCCTGCTAGAACATAATTTGACGCACCTCGCCACTCAACCCGTGGCATTTACGGCATAGCCCATAGCGCAATAGTCCAGAATAACCCAACACGGAGACAACCAGCCTAAAGCCCAACATCATATTCGAATCTAGCATACCCATCATAGCCTGAATATGAGAACTTTCGTTTTCACATCCATACAGCACATGAATCACCATATCTGATCCCAATTTTGCCGTTTGACACATGCCACACCCTTAATACCTAATCATTCCACGATAGATACTCTAAAATTTCCTTGTTCCACCAAGCAAACCCGAATATCACCAGTCGACCCAACAAGAAAATGCCGCAATACTACCGAAGTATCATCTCTTCAATCACAATGCCCTTTTTCTGAAATATATACTCTCGTCAAATCACTTCCAGTTAGCAGTACCATTTCCTTGATTATCTGAGGCTACTCGCTACTTGAGAGTTTTATTAACTTTCTTTCAAAACTAAACAGTAACCTAGCACGCTAGTCTCGGTCCTCCACAACATACTGCATATACCATACTATCCAAGGATAACATGAAAACATTTATCTCCCTTCCAAGCCATAGACATCTATGCACTTGTCACGACCCAAATTTCCCGCCCTCGGGAGTCGTGATGGCGCCTACTAATATGAGTTAGGCAAGCCAACTCTTCTTTACCTTTTTCATTTTCAGGATTCTTCTTTTAACAATTTAACAATAATAATAATATAAATGCAGTGGAATAACTTAAATGAGCAGAAGACTTAAGTTAACAAAACTAATGAAATACTGAAATTCGATTAAAACCTCTACCCAAGACTGGTGTCACGTACTCACGAACTACTAAGAGTGCTAAATACAACGTCCAAAAGAAAATAAAACTGTTTGTCTCGAAATACATGAGATAACAGACTGAAATAAAAGTAGAAGAGATGTCGGGCCTGCGAACACCTGCAAGGCTACCTGGGTGTCTCGCTGGTCTGAGTGCTAACACCCGCGCTATTGCTGATGTTGTCTGAAACCTATATCTGTGCAAAAGAGCACAGAGTGTAGTATCAGCACAACAGACCCCATATGCTGGTAAGTGCCTAGCCTACCCTGGTGAAGTAGTGACGAGGCTAGGACCAGACACCCAATTAATCCTGTGCAGTTCAAATATATATATATATATATACACACACAACAAGGAAGTACAAAAAAATAATCAGTCAATGTGGGAAGGGAACATGCTTCAGGGGTATCAGATATAAGTAGGATATCAGGAATAACGGAGAAACAATATACAGTTTAACTTCTAACACAAAAATAAGAAATAAAGACAACTTTCATATTCAGCTCATCTTGTTACAGGCGTGCAACCCGATCCTATTCCTCATATCTAGTGGTAGGCGTACCACCCGCTCCCATTTCATAATATCTCATGGTAGGCGTACCACTCGCTCCCATTTCATTATATCATTTGTGGTAGGCGTATCACTCGCTCCCATTTCAATATATCATTTGTGGTATGCGTACTACTCGCTCCCATTTCAATATATCATTTGTGGTAGGCGCACCACTCGCTCCCATTTCAACATCATTTGTGGTAGGCATACCACTCGCTCCCATTTCAATATTTCATTTGTGGTAGGCGTACCAATCGCTCCTATTTCAATATATCATTTGTAGTAGGCATACCACTCGCTCCCATTTCAATATATCATGTGTGGTAGGAGTACCACTCGCTCCCATTTCATCAATATCTTGTGGTAGGCGTACCGCCCGCTCCCATTTCATCAATATCTTGTGATAGGCGTACCAGCCGCTCCTATTTCAGCAATATCTTGTGGTAGGCGTACCACCCGCTCCCATTTCATCAATATCTTGTGGTAGGCGTACCACCAACTCCCATTTCATTAAGTCAACAGTTCTTCCAAATATAATTTACTCTAACAAACACAACAATTAATACGAATTCAAAAGACAACAAGTACACAAAAATTATGATTCACTGAGGAAAACAAATAATGACAACTAGCAATTAATTCACATAAACATGTACTAATTATGGCATAAATTCAATAATAACAAGTAACACGGTAAAGGGAAATGTCACGTAAAGAATCACAGTGATAGTAGAATAAGACAATTAATGCACCTGAACTGATAACAATAAGAAATCATAACAAACGGCAATAAGTGCACGGCATCACCCTTCGTGCTTTTACACTTTTCCTCACCCAAACAACAATTTCAAACAAGGGCAAGGGAATAAACAAAACGGTAATAGAAATCCCGACAAGGGAACACATTTAGACAATTAAACCCCTACAAGGGTACAACAACTAAGTAATAAAATTCCCGGCAATGGAGATACCAACAATTTAACAAAATATCTCAGCAAGGGAATTATTTAATACTTCTTTCTCTTTCTTTCATTTCTTACTCGTAATTCATTTTACCATTTGAGCCAATGCTCCAAAGGGTTCAATCATCTCATATACTTTCTCAATTTTTAATTGAAATCATCATTCCAACGTGAAAGATATAGCAAAATCCAAATATTCATAATGTAAAGACTCACGGTCATACTAGACACCAATGTGTAGATACTCGTCACCATGCCAATACATCGTACTCGATAATTAGCAAGTAAAAAATATGACTCAACTCCTATTCCCTCAAGCTAGGGTAGATCAAACACTTACCTTGCTTCGCAACCAATTCAAAATTCCAACAAGCCTTTGCCTCGCGAATTTGTGCACGAAATTGTCAAATCTAGTCATAAACAATTTTATTAAGTCAATAAAAATTATAGGAATTAATTCCATATGAAATTCTGCATTTTCCATTTAAAGCCCGAAACACGTCAAATGACATCCGTTTTCAACCAAACTTTACAGAAAGCGCTTAACCCATATATAAGACCTGTACCGGTCGCTGGAACCAAAATACGGTCCCGATACCATCACTTTTCAATCAGTTTTCATTTTAATTTTCCTTAAATTTTTTCAGAAAACAAATTTACTCAAAAATTCATTTCTCGGGCCTGGGACCTCGGAACTCGATTTTGGGCATACGCCCAAGTCCCATATTTTTCTACGGACCTTCCGGGACCGTCGAATCACGGGTCTGGGTCCGTTTACCCAAAATATTGACTGAAGTCAAATTTAATCATTTTAATATCAAAACTTAGCAAATTTTCACAGAATTTCATATTTGAGCTTTCAGCTATGCATACAGATTGCACACGCAAATTGAGGCGACTATAAATGAGGCTTTCAAGGCCTCAGAAGCTCGGAATGGATAAGAAAACAAGTGATGACCCTTTGGGTCGTCACATTCTTCACCTCTAAAACAACCGTTCGTCCTCGAACGGGTATAAGAAGGAAGTACCTAAGTCGGGGAATAGATGGGGATAACGGCTCCGCATATCAAACTCGGACTCCCAGGTCGAAGCCTCAGGAGGCTAACCTCTCCACTGAACACGAACGGAGGGAAAACTTTTGGATCTCAACTAACGAACTTGCCGGTTTAAAATAGCCACCGGCTCCTCCTCGTAAGACAAGTCCTTGTCCAACTGGATAGTGCTGAAATCTAACTCGTGGGCTGGATCACCGGTATCTATTATTTCAAATCGAGGTACGCAGTTTACCTCACATTTTTGGATAGCACTTCAATGAGAGATAGGCCCCAAGTGCAGTTGAGCACAACATTTCATCCTCAGACGGACGGACAGTCAGAACGGACTATTCACATTTTGGAGGATATGCTCCGAGCTTGTGTTATTGACTTTGGAGGTTTGTGGGATCAGTTCTTGCCTTTAGCAGAGTTTTCCTACAACAACAGCTACTAGTCGAGTATCCAGATGGCTCCTTATGAGGCTTTATATGGTAGGCGGTGTCGATCTCCGGTTGGATAGTTTGAGCAGGGTGAGGCTCGGTTGTTGGATACAGATTTGGTTCAGGAGGCCTTGGATAAGGTCAAGATTATTCAGGAAAGGCTTCGTTCAGCGCAGTCCAAGCAAAAGAGCTATGCAGATCGTAAGGTTCGAGATGTAGCTTTCATGGTCGGTGAGTGTGTGTTGCTTCGAGTGTCGCCTATGAAGGGCATGATGAGATTTGGGAAGAAGGGCAAGCTTAGCCCTAGGTTCATTGTTCCATTTGAGATTCTTGATCGAGTGGGAAAGGTGGCTTATAGACTTGCTGGTAGGATATATTAAAATGGGAGCAAGTGGTATGCCTACCACAAATGATATATTGAAATGGGAGCGAGTGATACGCCTACCACAAATGATATATTGAAATGGGAGCGAGTGGTACGCCTACCATAAATGATTTAATGAAATGGGAGCGAGTGGTACGCCTACCATGAAATATTATGAAATGGGAGAGGGTGGTACGCCTACCACGAGATATGAGGAATGGGATCGGGTTGCACGCCTGCAACAAGATGAGCTGAATATGAAAGTTGTCTTTATTTCTTATTTCCGT
>MU718826.1:104574-151746 GCA_026770625.1 Nicotiana glauca | reverse complement strand
TATATATATATATATATATATATATATATATATATATATATATATATATATATATATATATATATATATATATATATATTTGAACTGCACAGCATTAATTGAGTGTCTGGTCCTAGCCTCGTCACTACTTTGTCGGGGTAGGCTAGGCACTTATCAGCACATGGGGCCGGTTGTGCTGATACTACACTCTGTGCGCTTTTGCATAGATACAGGTTTCGGACAGCAGCAGCAATAGAGCGGGTGTTAGCACTCAGACCAGTGAGACACCCAGGTAGCCTTGCAGGTGTTCACAGTCCCGGCGTCTCTTCTATCTTTATTTCAGTCTGTTATCTCATGTATTTCGAGATAAATAGTTATATTTTCTTTCGAACGTTGTATTTAGCACTCTTAGTAGTTCGTGAGTACGTGATACCAGTCTTGGGTAGAGGTTTTAATGGAATTTCAGTATTTCATTAGTTTTGTTAACTTAAGTCTTCCGCTGCATTTATATTATTATTATTGTTAAATTGTTAAAAGAAGAATCCTGAAAACAAAAAGGTAAATAAGAGTTGGCTTGCCTAGCTCCTATTAGCAGGCGCCATCACGACTCCCGAGGGCGGGAAATCCGAGTCATGACAAGTTGGTATCAGAGCACTAGATTACATATGTCTCACAACTCACGGGCAATCTTAGTAGAGTCTGAGGGATCGGTACAGAGACGTCTGTATTTATCCCCCAGAGGCTACAGAGTTAGGAAGAAGTTTCACATTTGTTCTTTCTTGTCGTGACAACACTCAACTAGCCAAAAACTTCCATTGATCCCATCTACAAGAAATCATTGCATATCCCATGCCTCTCACATTCGTAGAAAATGCACTTCTCCAACAACTATAGAAATCAGCAAGAACTCTCCAAATTCTGTTTGCACAAATTAAACTGCCAGGACTGAATCCTTCTAACTAGATCAAGCTAAGCAAGCCATCAAAACCCAAGAGCATTGCTGCAAAACACCTGTACGAGCTCATTACCTTAAACACACACCAAGATTTAATCATATCCTTACCGTACCGATTCGGCCTACTATCAGGCTACTCCATCTATCTAAATTTCCTTTTGATTCATTTTCAACCTGATATTCCCTCTTGCTGTAGCACCATAATTCCTCAACCCAGGCTTACCACAGGAGACCCCAACATAGAACCACAATGGCTAAGACCCATAAGTCGCTGCATACTCTCTCAAATTTTTCCAGAAACACCACATTCCAGAATACTTTACTCTGAAGAACTTCTCGTGAATTCTAAATTCGTTACCTTTACTTCTTGATAATGATATTCAAAATCCCATAATTAACATAGAAATACCACAAGTCTTGACCTCCTCTAATGAAAACTTGATCTCTAACCATATATACAACTTAAAAATACCTGATTGTTCCCTGTACAATCTTGAACACATTAGAGCCATTCTCGAAAGTCATTCACTCTTCTTCAAACTGAAATTTACCTGATCACACGAACAAAACCACTTGTGCCTCATTAGCACTCTAACACTGCAAGATATGACCTCACCCCAATAAACACAAAAATCTTCTTGCTCCATGTACCAAGCATTCTTCACCAACAACAGCTTAAGACATCATGTGATTCTCACACATCTACGAAGCACCATATAACCTTTGTCAAATTTTCCTTCACTCGAGCCATCCTCGGCTCAATTTTCGCAACCAGAACTGATTCGCCAGCATGTCTCAAATCGGAACCAACATAGCATATAACTGTGCAATCAGCTAATCAATATCAACCTCCCCAACTTGGCTCGAAACCATAGATCAAAACGCACAATAACTCATAACGCATATACTCCATTGCTGCCTTAATACCATAGTGAGATTAAACTCAATCCTTCATAAGCTTGTGGAAACACAAATCATCTAGAATTTTTTACTCTTCTGCAAATCTCGTATTCACTCACACAACAGTTAAGCCCACTCTCTAGGTGATCCAGTTTAGATTTCAACACATTTTCTTCACTTGTAAATAAGATCTCCTAGCATACACATAAGGATCACACCACTTTAGAACACTCCGCATGAGATAACCCACCTGTTTCGCCTCAATATAACATTTCTGTATACTTTCCACCGTCATACACATTTCACAGTTACTCAGTCTTCCTGAGTCTGAACTCATACTGCAACATGAAATTTACTTCACTCCCAACTAGAAGACATGAAAAGATTCTTCACGCGCCCCTAACTCGGGGCTACACATCCAGTTATAATGGAAATCAAGCACTTATTAGTTCATCTATTTTCCAGCAGACCTCCCTCATCACTTCCAAGTCACATAAATACATTTCGCAGTACTAACATACTTATCACGTAGCTAACCAACCGTCACTCCCACTAATAGGGACAATACCGAACATATAGGTTCAAAACACTTGCTCACACAATCAGCACCTCGGTGCTCAAGCCATAGGCAAAGATACGGCCTTAAGTCCTCCGGACTGGCCCAACGTCAAACTCACAGAGATCACATCTCACCACTCGATCGAGAAATCACAAGCCATCAAGGCACATATAATTTTGAGCGCTCATGCGCGCATACGAACGTGTGGAAGGAATTTTCAAGAGTTTCTTTTCAAGCTGAATCAAGGACGCACGATAAGAATTCAGGAATATGAAGTTTTCCTAAAGGTTCTACAGCCTCTCGAGGATAAATACTGACGTCTCTATACCGAGCAGCGAGACTCTACTAAACATGCTCATGACTCGTGAGACCTAGTAACCTAGGCTCTGATACCAACTTGTCATGACCCAAAACCGGACCCGGTCGTGATGGTGCCTCTCGTGGGGACAAGGCCAGCCAACTAAAGCCAATTCGCCTTTTCAAAAAAAATAGTTAAACATAAATAAACAACTTAAATAAGACTTAAAATATTAATAAACGAAAATACAACCCAACACAGACCTAATTAGGGTGTCACAAGTCACGAGCATCTATCAGAATGTAAATCCAATACAAGGTCTATAGTATACAAAACCGGAATAATGAACAAAAGAGAGGAAAAAGGTGCTGCGAACGCCGACAGTCACCTCCTTAACTCATATAACTCTGCCTCTGATCGGCCAAAACCCGCTACAGGGTGAATAGATACCTGCATGTGCACACAAGGTGCAGGGAGTAAAGTGAGTACTCCAATACAGTGAGTAATAAAGGTAAATAACAACTGAGCGGTAAGAAATCATGTATGGCAAATCATCATGCTATATAGAAGCAGTGTAAACCCTTTTTAGAAAACATTAAAGCTATGAAATCATTAGAAAAACATCTTAACTCAGTTTAAGCCTCTTTTGAAGTGCCCTTTTTCAGCGGTTACGCAAACGAATGCAAAACAAATAGTGCAGATAAGCACAGAATTTCTGCCCGGCGGGCACAACACTCAGTTATAAAGGAATGCCAGAGTAGCAGGTCTATATTGCAAGAAGTAGCACAAATCAGCAGATAATAGCAGACAAATAAGATAATGTAAACACATCAAATAATACCGGTACCGTTGCGGCGTGCAGCCCGATCTATTTATCGTTGACAGCGCTCACTGGAGGTGTGCAGACTCCGGGAGGGGCCCCTTACGGCCCAAGCGCAATATCAATCCATCTCGTGGCATCAAGTCTAGGCCCTCGGCCTCATATCAGTATCAGTATAACTTTGTTGCGGCGTGCAACTCGATCCAAAAGCATCTTCATAATACAGGCCCTCGGCCTTACCCAGTCAAATCACATAAGCCACTAGGGCAACAGTTAAACATGATGCTCAGCCCAAATATACTATAGGAAAGATCATTTCAAGTGTCAAAGCAAAATAAACTTGGTTGAGTTTTGAAAACAGTAGAAAATGCATGACTGAGTTCAAATATAGAATCGAAGCAGTGAGGAAATATCAACAACCATCCCCGAAGGGATTCAAATAACTGGCACGAAGCCCAAATATGGCAATCAGCTAAACTTATGATGATAACAAGTAAATTTCAGTCAAATACGCAGTAAATTCATCCATCGGGATGGAGTAAGTCACAATCCCCAACGGTTCTCTACCCCATGCTCGCTATCTGGCGTGCAAGTCACCTCAATATAGCACTATGATATGCAAATCCGGGGTTTCAAACCCTCAGGATATCATTTACAATCATTAATCACCTCGACCCGGCGAAATCTCCAGCTCGCGATGCCTTTGCCCCTCAAATCGGCCTCCACGCGCATCGAATCTGACCAAAACCACAACAAATACGTCACAATATACCCAAGGAACAATACCCAATCGAAAAAAATCAAAAAATATTAGAAATCCCGAAATTACCAAAACTCGAGCCCCGGTCCCACTTCTCGAAACTCAGAAATTTTCACATTAATAGATTCCCTATCTTCCCACGAGTCCATACATACCAAGAACTCTCAAATCCGAACTCAAATGACCTATAAAATCCCAATTTAAAATATCCAATTTCCAAGCCCTAGTTCTTTAATTTTAGGCTTAATTTCCATAAATTTCTAGGTGGATTTCACAATATAATCGTGTTTTAAGACCAAGATTCTTACCTCAAGTCGATTCCTCTTGAATCCCTCATTTATCTCCTCCAAAAATCTCCAAAAACGAGCAGCCATGGGTGAAAAATGACCCAAAATCGCGGATGAAATGAAGTTATAACCTTCTGCCCAGCACTGACCTTTCCTCTATGCAATCGCGGCCCAAGGCTCACGATTCCGAAGGCCAAAATACTCCTGCAACAGCTAATGAAATTTTCTGCAATTCTCAAAGCCAAGAATGGTCCGATTGACCACCCGAAACTCATCTGAGCCCTCCGGGACCTCAACCAAAAGTACCAACACATCCTAAATCATCATTCAAACTTGTTCCAATCATCAAAACACCTCAAACAACATCAAAACTATCAATTCACATCAAATTCAAGCCTAAGTTCTTCTAAAACTTCCGAAACACGCATTTGATCAAAAACCCAACCAAATCACCTCCGAATGACCTGAAATTTTACACACACATCCCAAATCACATAACGAAGCCACAGCAACTTTCGGAATTCCATTCCGACCCTCTGATCAAAATTTCGCCTATTAACCGAAAATCGTAAAAATACTAACTTCGCCAATTCAAGCCTAATTCTGCATGGGACCTCCAAAACCACTTCCGATCACACTCCTAAGCCACAAATCATCCCCCGAAGCTAACCGAATCATCAAAAATCATAACCGAGCCCTCTAACATATAAGTCAATATCCAGTTGACTTTTCCAAGCTAAGCCTTCCTTAAAGAGACTAAGTATCTCATTTCCTTCTAAAATCAATCCAAACCAACTCGTTCGCACAAGACACTGATAATGAAGCATAAAGATGCAAAAAATGGGGAAAATGAAGCGGTAACTCATGAGACAACGGGTCGGATCGTCACACCAATTTTTCGCTTAAACTGATTATGGAAGGACCTGGTTCTTCTAAGAGTTCCTTAACCTACTATTGCTGAAATAGTATATGCGGAAAATAAAGAACACAAGTATTTTGCGTGAAAAATACCTAGTTCAAAAAGTGCAAAAACCACGACCTTCTTCCCGGTAGGATTTTTCCAAACTCTTCACTATATCATTGAGCCAAAAATTGCATTTACAACAAATATTTGTAAACCTAGGATTAACTCTAATCCCGTTATGGCAAACAACCTCTAACTGTTGCGACAACTTTAAGTTAACTCTAACTTGAATATTCTGAGTACCTATTGAAATTGCCTCTAGATAAAGCTGAAAGGTACAATATGAAAACACCTACTACAATTGAACTAGAATAAAAGACAGACACTTGGAACTAGTTTTTCTATCTAGTTCATGTAGCTTCAGGTTTGCGCACTTGAATCACACACGAACTGTCACGACCCAAAATCTACTGAGGGTTGTAGTGGCGCCGGACACCGCTGTCAGGAAAGCCAACCAAAATACTTAATTAAATTCCAATTTTTGTATTGTCTAGAATCATTTTTTTTCTTTATACATCAAATAACGAATAATAAAATTTACAAAAACAATCGCGAAATCCTTAACAAAACTTAACATTCAATAATCCAAAGATCCTCCCAGAACCCGGTGTCACAAGTTCATGAGCAATTTCTCAGAAATAATATCATACAACAATCGTCCAGAATACAATATTGGACAGAAATAAATACAAAAAACTGAAAGAGACTCTGCTGGTTGCGAATCGCCTCGAGAAATGAAGCTCACATAAGTCTCCGTATCATCCGTGCTGCTACGCCCAGAAGGCCACTAGAGATGCATATGCATGTGCAACAAAAATGCACAAAAGTGTAGTATGAGTACAAAAACAACGTGTACCCAATGAGTATCCCGTCTAATCTCGAAGAAGTAGAGAAGAGATGGGCAACTTTGACACTTACTAATGGTCCAATAATGATTTATCCATAACATATTAAACCGTGGATTTTCTTATAAACATGATTATAATTCAATGGCTTGAAGAAAATAAACAATTTTTCCTTGTATAGGAAATCGTTCTTTTTCATTAATTATACATATATTCTTAATCCAGGAAGAGGCAGCAATAACTTCGATAAGTTTCAAGGCAAGCAATACAACCATGTGCAAATCATGCCGAGGTCGACGACCCGCTCCAATAGAAATGTAAACTGCGCACTGCCGAAGGTCGAACGGCATGAACCATAGTTGCTTCTATTTCATCTGCCGAGGCGTTCGGCCCGCTCTAAAATTAAACACACACAGACAGTCAATCAAGAGTCCACACGGAGCAATTATCCAAAGAAAGTCAATCCTCTTTTAACTATTTAAGGAAAATGAAGTTAAATCCTTTTAGAAATTTACTTACCAATTCAATGTGATTTAAGCAATTCAAGCCGTCAATAAGTCCACAAATAATCCAAGTATATTATGCTTTGGGTCCTAAACTACCCGTACAATAGCATAATAGTAGCTATGCACGGACTCTCGTCACCTCGTGCGTACGTAACCCCTACAAATAGGAGCATATAACCAGTTAACTCACCTATGGGGAAAATTCCCTCTTACAAGGTTAGAAAGGAGACTCACCTCGCTCCGAAGCCTATATTCCGATTCAAGAATGCGCTCAAACCTCCAATTTGGAGCCGAACGATCCAAAACTATTCAAACAGAGTAAGAACTAGTCAATAAATGCTTAAAAGTTCATATTCTACTTATTAAACCAAATTTCCCAATCCTAAATGCAAGATTCCTAGAATTCATCCTCGGGCCCACGTGCCTGGATTTCAGAAATTTTTGAAGAATATTGTTACCCATAACTTAAGGATCATGAATATATGATTTTACTCCATTCCCTAACAATTTTCGTGGTTAAATCTTGTTTTTACCAAATTCTAGGTTTTTCATCTAAATCCCTTGATTTTCCCTAATTTTCACATGTTAAATCTACTCATAATCTATGTATTTAACTTATGATGTGTAGAAATTACTTACCTCAAAGTTCTAGGTAAAGACCCTCTTCCAAAAACTCCAAAAATCGCCTAAGAGGATGAAGAAAATGAGCTAGATGGTCTAAGTCTCAAAATTAATAGTTGGACACATGCCTCTGATGTCGCATTTGTGACACCAGGTTCGCAAATGCGAGGGTCGCAATTGTGACAAAAACCTCGCAAATGCGAAGCCTTCTCCCCCCAACCATCATCGCATTTGCGACAAGAAGATCGCAAATGTGAAGACTCCATCGCAAATGCGACCCCCGACTGATTTGGCCCATTTCGCAAATGCTATAAGGGTTTCGCAAATGCGAACCCTCGTAATAGCGACCCAATCATCGCAAAATCGATCAATCCCCCAGCTGCCCAAGTTCGCAAATGCGAACGGAACCTCACAATTGCGATGTCGCAATTGTGACCACTACATCGCAAGTGCGATCATACCAACACTAGCAATCCTATTTCTTAGAAAATCACTCCGAAGCTATCCCGAATCTCACCCGAGCCCCCGGGGCTCCAAACCACACACCCGCACAAGTCCAAAAATATAACAAGGACTTGCTCGAAGCCTCAAATCACCTCAAACAATTCTAAAATCATGAAACGACCTCCAATCCATGCTTTATGAACTTTAGAATTTCAAACTTCTACTTTTGATATTTAAACCTACCAAATCACGTCCGATTAACCTCAAATTTTACACACAAGTCATATTTGGCATTACGGACCTACTCCAACTTCCAAAATCAGATTCCGACCCCGATATCAAAAAGTCCACTTCCGGTCAAACTTCTGAAAGACCTTCAAATTTCTATCTTTAGCCAAATGGTTTTAAAATGACTTCCGATCGTGCTCCCAACTCCAGAATCACCATACGGAGCTAATCCCAGACTTGGAATCCCAAACGGACATCGATATCAATAAATGCACTTTGACCCAAACTTATGAAATTTCTTTCAAGATGCTACTTTCCACAATAGGTGCCAAAATGCTCCCGGGTCACCCAAAACCCGATCCGGGCATACGCCCAAGTCCAAAGTCATAATATGAACCTGCTGGGCCTTTAGATCCCAATTCTGAGGACGTTTACTCAAAATTACTGTTATGACCCAAATCCACTACGAGTCGTGATGGCGCCGAACACCGCTGTCAGGCTAGCCATTTAAATTACCAAATAATCCCTCTTTTAACGCTTTTGAAAATCTTAGGTTTTTCCTTCCAATTTTCATAAATATAAGATCACTTCATGGATTCAAATTTAAATAATAACAGTTAGTACAAAGTTTTACTGAAACCATCCCAGAAACCCGGTGTCACAAGTGCATGAGCAACTACTGGCAATGATATAAATACAACACAACACCTGTCCAGAATACAATGGATAGAAAGGAAATACAATTACTAGGAAGGGACTTTAAAAGCTGCGGACCGCCTTGAATACTGCAACTCACCTAGTCCCTGAATCGTCCGTGCTGTTGCGCCTAGTAGGCCACTAAAGTATCATGTACCTGTGCAACAAAAATGCACAGAAGTATAGTATGAGTACGTAATCAACGTGTACTCAGTGAGTATCCCGCCTAATCCCGAAGGGGTAGAGACGAGATGGCCGACTTCGACACTCACTAGAGGTCCATTATCAATATTCCATAAATGTGTGAAAAATCATGGACTTATATAGAAGTCCTAACTGTGAAGCCAAATACACATGTAAACACCTTCAACAATAAATCAAAGGCTTCCAAAGTCTATTCTTTATTATCTTATCAGTTTATGTCAAGCCACATAGGGCCAATTCCACATTTATAAATTTCCAAGTAACAGATAAACATGCGCAAATCATGCCGAGGTCGACGGCCCGCTCCAACAGAATGTAAATTGTGCACTGCCGAAGGTCGAGCGTCACGAACCATAGATGCATCTATTATCACCGAGGCGTTCGGCCCGTTCTGTAATTAAACACATATCCTGCTCGCGAATCATCCATGCGACGCAGGCACACATAAAGTACATGCTCAATCAGTCAAATAAGAACTTATCGGGGAATATTTATTCAAATAAAACCAATTCTCCTTTAACAATTTTAAGAAATGAAGCTTAATCCCTTTGAAATTCATTTACTAATTTAATGTGATTTAGGCAGTTCAAACCATAAATGGGTTCACTATAATCCATGTATAACATGCTCTTTGGGTCCTAGACTACCCGGACAATAGCATGATAGTAGCTACGCACGGACTCTCATCACCTCGTGCGTACGTAGCCCCCACAAATAGGAGCACATAATCATTTACTTCACCTATGGGGGTAAATTTTCCCTCACAAGATTAGAAAAGAGGCTCACCTCGCTCCGAATATCCATAACCGGCATTCCACGCCTTTCCGAAGACTCGAATCAATGCACAACACTCCAAAACTAGCCAATAATTATGCAAACCCATAAATATATGATAAGGTACTCATTATAATCTAATTTATAACAATTCCTAACCCCGATCGAAAATTTGACAAATATACCCCTCGGGCCCACCTGCCCGGATTCTAAAAATTATTGAAAATAAATATTACCCATAACTCATATGGTCTATATCCAGAAATTCATCCAATTTCGTCCATGAATCGACCTTCAAATCAGGGATTTACCATTTTTCAACTTTGGGGCTCAAAATCCCAATTTCTACCATCCAAATACGGATAAAAATAGAAACCAACAGAAATAATTATGGATTAACATAAAAATAAATGTCAGTGTATTTACCCCCTTGTTCATACGAGAACAATGCCGCAAAAATCACCTCAAACGGAGCTCTAGAACTCAAGATATGCCCAAAATACTAAAATTCTCGGTTTAAAACATTGTCGAGGCGATTTTTCTTCATCGCCTTCGCCGGAGACGTTCGCGTTCGCGAAGAGCAATTTTTCATGTTGACCGGTCAACCCATAAATCCTTCCTCGCGTTCGCGGAACCTCCCTCGCGTTCGCAAAGAACAAATCTTCGCACCAGAAACCTGCAATTTTTCCCGACACGGAAATGAGCATAACTCCCTCATACGATGTCCAAATTCGACGATTCTTTTTGTTATGGCTCAGAAATTATGATACGGATCTAATGGTTCAACAAAAACTTAATTTGGAGCTCATTTGCTTAATATGGTACCCCTTTATGTCCAAAAAAACAACGTTGAAACATCAAATAAGAGCGCGATTACAACCTGAAACACACCCGAGGCCCCCGGGACCCCGACCAATCACACCAACCAGTCCCAAAATACATTATGGACTTGCTCGAGGCCTCAAATCATATCAAACAATGCTAAAATCATGAATCAACCTCCAATCCATGCTTTATGAACTTTAGAACCTCCAACTTCTACTTTCGATGCTTAAACCTATAAAATCAAGGCCGATTGACCTCAAATTTTGCACACAAGTCATATTTGACATTATGGACCTACTCCAATTTTCAGAATTGGATTCCGACCCCGATATCAAAAAGTCAACCTCCGGTCAAACTTCCCAAAAACCTTCAAATTTCTAACTTTAGCAAATTGGCTTCAAAATGACCTACAGACCTCCGAATTCACTTCCGATCGCGCTCCCAACTCCAGAATCACCATACGGAGCTACTCCCGGTCTCGGAATTCCAAACAGACATTTTCAAACCAAACTTATGAAATTCCTTCAAAAATACTAACTTCCACAATAGGCGTCAAAACGCTCTCGGTTTATCCAAAATCCAATCCGGGCATACGGCCAAGTCTGAAATCATCATACGAACCTGCTGGAACCTTCAGATCCTGATTCTGAGGTCCTTTACTCAAAATTCCAATCCTAGTTTATTCTTTCAACTTTAAGCTTCTCAAATGAGAATTTTCATTTAAATTTAACTCCGATCTTCCTGGATTTAAATTCCGACCATGCGAACAAGTCAAATTCCTGAAATGAAGCTGCTTGTGGCCTCAGACTGCTGAACGACGCGCTAGGGCTCGAAACGACCGGTCGGGTCGTTACATTCTCTCCCACTTAAACATATGTTCGTCCTCGAACGTGCTGAGAACTGTACTGAAGTAGTCTGAAATTGATGTTTAACTTCTCATGCACCTCTCCGTGCTACCACAACTTAGCTGAGCACATTGGCTCGATAAATTCCGAAGATATTCCCTTTTTATTCAAGCAAATAAGCCTTAGAGCCCAATTGTAACATCCGGAATTCTTTGCCAGGACTGTTTCCAACATACGATCACCATATCAATCACTACGCTCTATACTCAAACACGATTGCATAACTTTGTTGAATTCACACTTTGCATTTCCCACTCGTAGGGCCACAATAACCTTTTCTGCTCAACTTAGTCAAAATCCTTCTAATCTGATGCTCCCATTGCACCCCATGACCTATACAGGTCTTACTCTAACCTTTACCATACCGCCACGACGGAAGAGATATACCAACATTCATAATCAATTGTCGAGTTGACAAAATATTAGGTCTACACTCCTAACAAGGCCTTCACCTCATTCTGAACCCAATAATGGTCTTATCTCCATAACATACGTCATACAGCTGGATTGCACAGAATCCTAGATCAAGGGATCTCAAATCATCTGATACAACTACTCAGAAAATAAGCCACCCCATAAATTGCTAAAATCTCATATGATGATACCATACACCAATAGGCCACCAATTAGAACGCAATGCAAAAGGAAAACGAACTCCGGAAGGAATTACCAATCCCCCACACTAATACGGAATTCCCTCAGACGATAGGATACGGAACACACAAAGGAATAGCATATAGAAAACTAGACACGACATCACACTGTTGCGGCGCGCAACCCGATCCAAATAACATACCCATGGCGGCGTGCCACCCGATCAACAAACAAATCTCACATAAGGAGATTGCACTTCGAGCTAAATTTGCTCATTACAATAAAAATATCAAATTTCGATCGCAAGCACGCTAAGTGCATAATACCATCCCTGAATAAACACATAACACTCTAGGCTACAAAACTCAAGCACAACTAAGGTGCAATATACAACACCAATCTCAAAGCCATCCTGCTCATAACACATCGTTTCTACGTGGATCCTCAACACGTAAGCAATTTTTCTCAAGCCATCTCACAACTCATACGGCACAATACATCATTACCTGGAATAGCTGATGACAAACATAACACCCTGACTGTTCCTCCATAAGGAATGCTCACTGAAACAAACACAACTGACCTGATATAAAGCCCTGTTCACATATAAATCAATCCACTGATCTCAAGCCGATTTATGATTGTGCCAACTTGGACAATAACCTTTCAAAGGTCCATAATAACCCACTTTCCCTCATAACACATAAGAACAACCATCATAATCGGAGCAACCTCCTCGGTTCATAACCCAATAAACAAGGTTCCCTCCCGGCCTAATTTCTCCAATTAATGATATTACCACCATCCCCTTACTTGGTTCATATCCTGCTCGCGAATCATCCATACGACGCAGGCACACATAAAGTACATGCTCAATCAGTCAAATAAGAACTTATCGGGGAATATTTATTCAAATAAAACCAATTCTCCTTTAACAATTTTAAGAAATAAAGCTTAATCCCTTTGAAATTCATTTACTAATTTAATGTGATTTAAGAAGTTCAAACCATAAATGGGTTCACTATAATCCATGTATAACATGCTCTTTGAGTCCTAAATTACTCGGACAATAGCATGATAGTAGCTACGCACGGACTCTCGTCACCTCGTGCGTACGTAGCCCCCACAAATAGGAGCACATAATCATTTACTTCACCTATAGGGGTAAATTCCCCCTCACAAGATTAGAAAGGAGACTCACCTCGCTCTGAATATCCATAACCGGCATTCCACGCCTTTTCGAAGACTCGAATCAATGCACAACGCTCCAAAACTAGCCAATAATTATGCAAACCCATCAATATATGATAAGGTACTCATTATAATCCAATTTATAATAATTCCTAACCCCGATCAAAAAGTTAACAAAAATATCCCTTGGGCCCACGTGCCCGGATTCTAAAAATTATTGAAAATAAATATTACCCATAACTCATATGGTCTATATACAGAAATTCATCCAATTTTGTCCATGAATTGACCCTCAAATCAGGGATTTACCATTTTTCAACTTTGGGGCTCAAAATCCCAATTTCTACCATCCAAACACGGATAAAAATAGAAACCAACAGAAATAATTATGGAGAAACATAAAAATAAAGGTCATATATTTACCCCCTTGTTGATATGAGAACAACGCCGCAAAAATCACCTCAAACAAAGCTCTAGAACTCAAGTTATGCCCAAAATACTAAAATTCTCGGTTTAAAACACTGTCCAGGCAATTTTTCTTCATCACCTTCGCGGGAGACGTTCGCGTTCGCGAAGAGCAATTTTTCACATTGACCGGTCAACCCATAAATCCTTCTTCGCGTTCGCGGAACCTCTCTCGCGTTCACGAAGAACAAATCTTCGCACTAGAAACCTGCAATTTGTCCCGACACGGAAATGAGCATAACTCCCTCATACGATTTCCAAATTCAACGATTCTTTTTGCTATGGCTCAGAAATTACGATACAGATCTAATGGTTCAATAAAAACTTAATTTGGAGCTCATGTTCTTAATATGGTACCCCTTTATGTCCAAAGAAACGACATTGAACCATCAAATAAGAGCGCGATTACAACCCGAAACACACCCGAGGCCCCCGGGACCCCGACCAATCACACCAACCAGTCCCAAAATATATTATGGACTTGATCGAGGCCTCGAATCACATCAAACAATGCTAAAATCATGAATCAACCTCCAATCCAAGCTTTATGAACTTTAGAACCTCTAACTTCTACTTTCAATGCTTAAACCTATCAAATCACGTCCGATTGACCTCAAATTTTGCATACAAGTCATATTTGACATTACGGACCTACTCCAACTTTCGGAATTGGATTCCGACCCCGATATCAAAAAGTCAAACTTTCCAAAAACCTTCAAATTTCTAACATTAGCCAATTGGCTTCAAAATGACCTACAGACCTCCGAATTCACTTCCGATCGCACTCCCAACTCCAGAATCACCATACGGAGCTACTCCCAGTCTCGGAATTCCAAACGGACATTGATAACACCGAAATGAACTTCAAACCAAACTTATGAAATTCCTTCTAAAATACTAACTTCCACAATAGGCATCAAAACGCTCCCGGGTTATCTAAAACCCAATCCGGGCATACGCCCAAGTCCGAAATCATCATACGAACCTGCTGGAACCTTCAAATCCTGATTCCGAGGTCATTTACTCAAAATTCCAATAGTAGTTCATTCTTTCAACTTTAAGCTTCTCAAATGAGAATTTTCATTTAAATTTAACCCCGATCTTCCTGGATTTAAATTCTGACCATGCGAAAAAATCACAATTCCTGAAATGAAGCTGCTCGTAGCCTCAGACTGCTAAACAACGCGCTAGGGCTCGAAACGACCGGTCGGGTCGTTACATTCTTTCCCACTTAAACATACGTTTGTCCTCGAACGTGCTGAGAACTATACTGAAGTAGTCTGAAATTGATGTTTAACTTCTCATTCACCTCCCCGTGCTACCACAACTTAGCTGAGCACATTGGCTCGATAAATTCTGAAGATATTCCCTTTTTATTCAAGCAAATAAGCCTTAGAGCCCAATTCCAACATCCGGAATTCTTTGCCAGCCCTGTTTCCATCATACGATCACCATATCAATCACTACACGTTGTACTCAAACACGATTGCATAACTTTGTTGAATTCACACTTTGCATTTCCCACTCGTAGGGCCTTAATAACCTTTTCTGATCAACTTAGTCAAAATCTTTCTAATCTGATGCTCCCATTGCACCCCCATGACATATACAGGTCTTACTCTAACCTTTACCATACCGCCACGACGGAAGAGATGTACAGACATTCATAATCAATTGTCGAGTCAACAAAACATTAGGTCTACACTCTTGACAAGGCCTTCACCTCATTCTGAACCCGATAATGGTCTTATCTCCATAACATACCTCATATAGCTGGATTGCACAGAATCCTAGATCAAGGGATCTTGTCTCATCCGATACAACTACTCAGGCAATAAGCTACCCCAGAAATTGTTAAAATCTCATATGATGCTACCATGCACCAATAGGCCACCAATTAGAATGCAATGCAAAAGGAAAACAAACTCCGGAAGGAATTACCAATCCCCCGCACTAATACGGACTTCCCTCAGACGATAAGAAACCGAACACACAAAGGAATATCATATAAAAAACTAGACTCGACATCACACTGTTGGGCGCGCAACCCGATCCAAATAGCATACCCATGGTGGCATGCCACCGGATCCACAAATAGATCTCACATAAGGAGATTGCACTTCGATCTAAATTTGCTGATTATAACAAAAATATCAAATTTCGATCGCAAGCACGCTAAGTGCATAATACCATCCCTGAGTAAACACATAACACTCTAGGCTACAAAACTCAAGCACAACTAAGGTGTAATATACAACACCAATCTCAAAGCCATCCTGCTCATAACACATCGTTTCTACGTGGATCCTCAACACGTAAGCAATTTTTCTCAAGCCGTCTCACAAGTCATACGGCATAATACATCATTACCTGGAATAGTTGATGACAAACATAACACCCTGACTGTTCCTCCATAAGGAATGCTCGCTGAAACGAACACAACTGACCTGATATAAAGCCCTGTTCACATATAAATCAATCCACTGATCTCAAGCCGATTTCTGATTGTGCCAACTTGGCTAATAACCTTTCAAAGGTCCATAGTAACCCACTTTTCCTCATAACACATAAGAACAACAATCATAACCGGAGCAACCTCCTCGGTTAATAACCCAATAAACAAGGTTCCCTCCCGGCCTAATTTCTCCAATTAATGATATTACCACCATCCCCTTACTTGGTTCAAATCTCTAACTAATCAAGTGACTACATGCACACTTATACAATCTTCCCATGGGACACACCCTTACAATCTTTCGAAATGAATAACGGGTCTGCTCATTCCAACAATCGGTTGCACCAACGCTGAAAAGCGTTCAGGAATCCTTAACCAGGATACAAAGCCTTTTTCACAAAACATCAATCTCAGGTGATGCTGAAGCCAATACCAATTTACTCTAATCATTCAACCCTTTCCTTGCTCATCCGAGCCCGCGACATCCTTGCCAACACCGAACTACAACCTTGATCCTCACTTCGTATTTGCATGCTACTCATTGCACCCAACGTGCCAAATAGAACATGATTCTCATTGAAATCTCCAAAATCATTAATATTTCAACACTTCATCATATAAGAACCTTGCACTTAACTCACTTCAGGAGAACCATAGCAACACATAGGTAAATTCCCATAACTGAGGAATATGCAAATCTGCAAGTAGGGGTCCAAGCCACCATAACCCTTCCCGGAATCTGTTTCTACATAACGAGCCATAACAAATGAAAGGCTTCTGAATAACATCAATTGCGGCGGCCGACAAGCCTCACACTTATCGCTACAAATCATACACACAACTTGATCACACTGAATGAACAGATCGTAAATCCCAACATGCCCAAATTCAATTGTGGCTAATCAATCATTTTTCTTCCAATTTATCCTCGAGTGCTTTAGAAATAATACTGACTCTCTTCAACACATAACATACTCCATGTACACTCATCCTAAGTGACCTTGAATCACGATACCATGTTATCTTGACCCCTACGAACCATTTCGTACTTCTCAATTGCTACATCACAAGCTAACCATCACGGAACATTCTGTGCCACTTCTCATAAGCTGCTTTCCAAGCTTGATTCTTAATTGTACTTATAGGCTCGAAATCATTGAGCACCACACCTACCTTCTGAATCCACTAGGACCATTATTGAGAGCCACCCGCTCTGACTTGGTCCCGAACATAACTCACTCCATAGATCTTATAACACACGAATACTCTCTCGGCGAGGCACCCGGCAAAAATCACTTTCTCTAAAACTTATATCCATACAAAGCATGAATCCTGAACTTTTTTCCAAGTCCGGACATGAGCCAAGAAGGCTAACCATAGCACATTCTTAACAATTCCTCCGCTCAATTTACTACTTATGGTGTTTTCTCGTAGCTGAGTTAATCCATCAGTATGCTAATAACCAGAAATCACGCAAGTAGTTAGTCATACAGCCGAATCATAAGCAGTGGGACTCTCCCACTTAGCTTGAAGCCATCATTTCAATATTCTCGAGTTCTCCCGACCTTTTTACCTCTTATTGGCATAACCTCGCGCCATAAGTTATCAAAATTTCTCGGAATCTCCCTGTAAATCCCCATCTTTCATAATCTGAGTCAACATCCACATTCGTACGACCGATCCCTTTGTTGAACAACCACCATAATTCTTTGCAGAAGCTTCGCTAGCCACGCGACCGCTAACCTACTCACGGAGAATAACCCACCTAGGGGAATCGCCTCCCGACATCTTCCCACGCTGCTGCACGGGGTACATTCACTATGACACCAATAGCCCATCCTGAGTCCGAGCTCACCTTCCAGCTGCACAAGTCCATTCGCTCCTTGCGGATATCAACTAAATGTGCGGCAACATCCTTCCAATTTTAGGGTTATGCTGCACCCTTCTCCATTTCAAGCAGCTCCTTTCCGCCATATCAACCTTCCGGCGCATAATAACCCATACTTTACATCATACTCGCAGGCTTCAACCACCAATCATTAAAATCCCCCCCAATTTGATCCAAACTCGCTTTAAGGCACGTAGTCATCCTACTACCAAGCCCATATGCAACACCCGCCACTCTCCCACTTTGGTGGAACTCATCCCTTTAATTAACCACTCGACCTTGCTTAATTCTTACTTGGCCTTCCAGAAGTTTTTAAACACCACATGACACTTCTCACATGTTCTTCCTCATACTTTATTGCTCAATTGTTGCCTCAAATAAAATCTACCTTCGTGGCACTTGAACCCACCATTGCTTCTAACTATGAACCTTTCCAAAGGTCATCTTTATCGACCCATCAACATTAGAAATTCTAATTCGATCTTTATACCACCGCACCATGCGATATCTGACAGTCGTAGCTCCAATACTAGTTCACAATATCCTACCATAAAGGCGAATCGTAGCAGATTATAACATCGACAAACTTGGTACGTCCAATTAGGACGACAGCACCCCAATGGAGAGGAGAACTCCACCACGTTTGCAGTTATCACGTTTCATTACTTCCACCAGCCCCCATCTGACCATCCTTAGTTCGATTGACTTTCCCCTGCCGAGAATAAAACACTGAATCCCTTGATTACACGCTGAGTAAACCTTCTTTCAATTCATGCACTGCCCCGACATGTGGGAAAACATCCTACCATCATAATAACACTGTGGAAAATCGCTCATGAGCATCATGGCAACCTGTGCCTAGCCTCAAGGCTCTTAGAAGTCCTATTATTGAGCTGAACAATAGAACACCCTTTCATAAAGCGACTATAATAGTCCAATCAACTATACCGAGAAAATCATCCCGCACCACATTTGTAGTGCCATTACAATCCTTCAATTTTTGATTTATAACAAGCGTTCGCGTCGCGTAAGATTGAGTGGAAAGGAATCAAAGGCATAAGCCTCAAAGGAATCGAACCGCACGATAAGGAAATCAAGAAGGGAAGTACTCCTAACAGTCCTGCAGCCTCCCGAGGATAAGTACAGACGTCTCCGTACCGATCCGCGAGACTCTACTAGACTTGCTCATGACTCGTGAGACCGACGGGAACCTAGTGCTCTGATACCATGTTGTCACGACCCAAATCCACTACGGGTCGTGATGGCGTCGGACATCGCTGTCAGGCTAGCCATTTAAATTACCAAATAATCCATCTTTTAACGCTTTTGAAAATCTTAGGTTTTTCCTTCCAATTTTCATAAATATAAGATCACTTCATGGATTCAAATTTAAATAATAACAGTTAGTACAAAGTTTTACTAAAACCATCCCACAAACCCTGTGTCACAAGTGCATCAGCAACAATAGGCAATGATATAAATACAACACAACACCTGTCCGGAATACAATGGACAGAAAGGAAATACAATTACTAGGAAGGGACTTTAAAAGATGTGGGCCGCCTTGAATACTGCAAATCACCTAGTCCCTGAATTGTCCGTGCTGATGCGCCCAGTAGGCCGCTAAAATATCATGNAAGGGCTTCCAAAGTCTATTATTTATTATCTTATCAGTTTATGTCAAGCCACATAGGGCCAATTCCACATTTACAAATTTCCAAGTAACAGATAAACATGCGCAAATCACGTCGAGGTCGACGGCCCGCTCCAACAGAATATAAATTGTGCACTGCTGAGGGTCGAGCGGCACGAACCATAGATGCATCTATTATCACCGAGGCGTTCCGGCCGTTCCATAATTAAGTACATATCTTGCTCGCGAATCATCCATGCGACGCAGGCACACATAAAGTACATGCTCAATCAGTCTAATAAGAATTTATCGGGGAATATTTATTCAAATAAAACCAATTCTCCTTTAACAATTTTAAGAAATGAAGCTTAATCCCTTTGAAATTCATTTACTAATTTAATGTGATTTAGGCACTTCAAACCATAAATGGGTTCACTATAATCCATGTATAACATGTTCTTTGGGTCCTAGACTACCCATACAATAGCATGATAGTATCTACGCACGGACTCTCGTCACCTCGTGTGTACGTAGCCCCCACAAATAGGAGCACATAATCATTTACTTCACCTATGGGGGTAAATTCCCCCTCACAAAATTAGAAAGGAAACTCGCCTCGCTCCGAAGATCCATAACCGGCATTCCACGCCTTTCCGAAGACTCGAATCAATGCACAACACTCCAAAACTAGCAAATAATTATGCAGACCCATCAATATATGATAAGGTACTCATTATAATCCAATTTATAACAATTCCTAACCCCGATCGAAAAGTTAACAAAAATACCCCTCGGGCCCACGTGCTCGGATTCTAAAAATTATTGAAAATAAATATTACCCATAACTCATATGGTCTATATCCAGAAATTCATCCAATTTTGTCCATGAATCGACCCTCAAATCAGGGATTTACCATTTTTCAACTTTGGGGCTCAAAATCCCAATTTCTACCATTCAAACACGGATAAAAATAGAAACTAATAGAAATAATTATGGATAAACATAAAAATAAAGGTTATATATTTACCCCCTTGTTGATACGAGAACAACGCCGGGAAAATCACCTCAAACGGAGCTCTAGAACTCAAGATATGCCCAAAATACTAAAATTCTCGGTTTAAAACACTGTCCAGGCGATTTTTCTTCATCGCCTTCGGGGGAGACGTTTGCGTTCGCGAAGAGAAATTTTTAATGTTGACCGGTCAACCCATAAATCCTTCTTCACGTTCGCGGAACCTCTCTCGCCCCAGAAACCTGCAATTTTTCCCAACACGGAAATGAGCATAACTCCCTCATACAATGTCCAAATTCGACGATTCTTTTTTCTATGGCTCAGAAATTACGATACGGATCTAATGGTTCAATAAAAACTTAATTTGGAGCTCATTTGCTTAAAATGGTACCCTTTATGTCCAAATAAACTACGTTGAAACATCAAATAAGAGCGCGATTACAACCCGAAAAACACCCGAGGCCCCCGAGACCCCGACCAATCCCACCAACCAGTCCGAAAATACATTATGAACTTGCTCGAGACCTCAAATCACATCAAACAACGCTAAATCATGAATCAACCTCCAATCCAAGCTTTATGAACTTTAGAACCTCTAACTTCTACTTTTGATGCTTAAACCTATCAAATCACGTCCGATTGACCTCAAATATTGCACACAAGTCATATTTGACATTACGGACCTACTCCAAATTTTGGAATTGGATTCCCACCCCGATATAAAAAATTCAACCTCCGGTCAAACTTCACAAAAACCTTCAAATTTCTAACTTTAGCCAATTGGCTTCAAAATGACCTACGGACCTCCGAATTCACTTCCGATCGTGCTCCCAACTCCAGAATCACCATACGGAGCTACTAACAGTCTCGGAATTCCAAACGGACATTGATAACACCGAAATGCACTTCAAACCAAACTTATGAAATTCCTTCTAAAATACTAACTTCCACAATAGGCGTCAAAACGCTCCCGGATTATCCAAAACCCAATCCGGGCATACGCCCAAGTCCGAAATCATCATACGAACCTGCTGGAACCTTCAGATCCTGATTCCAATGTCGTTTACTCAAAATTCGAATCCTAGTTCATTCTTTCAACTTTAAGCTTCTCAAATGAGAATTTTCATTTAAATTTAACTCCGATCTTCCTGGATTTAAATTCCGACCATGCGAACAAGTCACAATTCCTGAAATGAAGCTTCTTGTGGCCTCAGACTGCTGAACAATGTGCTAGGGCCGACCGGTCGGGTCGTTACAATTACAATCCTAGTTAATTCTTTCAACTTTAAGCTTCCGAAATGAGAATTCTCTTTCCAAATCAACTCTGAACTTTCCGAAACTTAATTCTGACCATGCGTACAAGTCATAACACCTAAAATAAAATTGTTCACGGTCTCAGACTACTGAAAAACGTGCTAGAGCTCAAAACAACCGATCGGATCATTACACGAACTACTTGCAAAATGCCTTGATATTTATCTCTCAATTCACGTTTAACTTCTGCTTTTGTGCATACTTGTAAAATGAGGACATCCTGCAATACATAGAGTTAGTATATTAAGAAATAACTAAATTTCTGATGCTACTCTTCCTTGGTGGAAGAGTTCTAGTTGATCTCAACTTCTAACTCCTTCCACTACAAAAAAAACTGCATTTAGCGACGAATTTTAGCGACAAACTTAGTTCCATCGCTAATTAGCTATGGAATAATAGTTTCGTTACAAAAAAGCTAAAAAATAGTTAGTATATAACATAGCGATGGAATAGCGACGAAATCAAAATATCGTCGCTAAATATTGGCGCTAAATATTGGCACCCTCAATTTAGCTACGGATTTAGCGACAAAACCTGAGTGACACAATTTATTTACCTACAGCAACGAAATTAGCAACAAAATTTCCGTCGCTATTTTTAATTTCTGTATCAAAATTTTTTTAAGTTCCTTGCTACGAAAATTTTCGTCGATAATATTATATCCCGTGAAAAATAATATCATTATTAGCGACGAAATTTAAGTCGTCGCTAAATACCACTTAATTATTTACCCTAGGGCACAAAATTGGTAAAAGTTCCGTCTCTTCTTCTTCTAACAGGGTAGAACGCTGGGAGC
Source organism: Nicotiana glauca (assembly GCA_026770625.1). Classification (NCBI taxonomy): domain Eukaryota; kingdom Viridiplantae; phylum Streptophyta; class Magnoliopsida; order Solanales; family Solanaceae; genus Nicotiana; species Nicotiana glauca. The sequence continues at coordinate 128,827 of MU718826.1, read as the reverse complement.
AAATATAGGCAGCTGTGAGCAAAATCAATGGAAAACACACTTGAGGGCAAGAACAAGAGCAGAAATTAGTAGCCAACGTAAATCTAAGGTATGCAGATGGCTTTAATTTGTTTCTTCTTTTGTTTTTTATGAATCAGTAGCTTGTTGGCAGTGCTAATGACTAAGAATACTATGTTCATTACTCTGCATGTGAGTGAACATTTTCAAATTAATTATTTTCTTCTTATTTTATTTGCATCAATTTGGAGCAGTTAGGGCTTGGAGTTTTATCATATTTTAATTGTAAAAGGGAGCTTTTTTTGTATGTAAAGTTCTTTTCTTTCATGGTTGGACTTGTGTTTCTGGTTTAATTGTCAAGATAGGATCTTTTTTACGCGACTAATTAGGTTTTCACTATATTTGTATTTGCTTCTTTTACAGTTTTACTGACTCTTTATGTGCTTGTCTTGGTGAAGAGGTTATGTGTTTTACAGTGGTGTTTCTGCTGTAATTGTTGGTTCCACTGCTTCTTCTGCTTTGTATTTTGGTACTTGTGAGTTTGGTAAGTCAATCTTATCTAATTTCCCACAAGAAGAAGGGTGGGTTGGTTTTACAAGGGGAATGGGTCCTAGAGTACTACATAGTGCCTGTTTTGCAGCTCTTGGGTACTTTGAATTTGAGACAGCTAGGCTTACATTTCGGATCAGTATCTGAAGCATAAGGAGCTTGAGAGTTTGGTTCCTGCAGATGCAGCACAAGCCGATTAGAGCGTATGAGTATGATTCTTAAATATAGTTGCTAAAACCTTTGGTAAGTGCTCTTTTATCTTAAGATTAGTGTCTTCACTGGCTTAGAAGAATATATGTGGATTCAGTTTGCTAATTTTAGACGGATATGTATAGTTGCTTGCCTGCTTCTTATTGTCTTATTCTGGCACTATATTACTACCTTAAAGCTTAAATGATATGAAGTGCACTTTAGTAAATTTCTGATCAAAAGCAGCAAAACTTTTACTTTTATTGGATCTTATACAATCCATTTATTTCAAAAATCAACTAACTAGAACCAAAATAAGTGTTTCTCTTCTAATTATGCATCTCACTTAAGGTGATAGTCTAGCATCGGTTTACCCGAATGAAAATATTAGAACATCGATGACTGTTGAATAATTAATTCAAGTGTAATCAAGTTGTGCAATAGCATTCATGACTTATATTTGAGCTACATATTTATGGATTGAAGGACAATGAAGAAAATGAACCACCAAAAAAAGAAAAGAAACAGACAGTAGTAAGGTAACAAAATGAAAAGATGGACATGAACACTATTAGTTGGCTTACTCGTTGACAGAATGATTGTGTCACATACTTCTTCAAAGGAAATAAGAAAATTTTCAGATTTCTGGTTTTGCTATATTATTTCCTTGTTATTAATTTCATCAAGTGGAATACAATGGAACGTAAAGTAGCTCTACTGTTGACACAATGATAGTGTTTTTTGGTGAGCTGTTGTAGCCTTAGTATGATTGAGAAGATGGTGGCATTCTTGTGTTTACTAAGCAGGAGTTTTTGATGTCTTTTATATATATATATATATATATATGTTTGCCTAAAATAATTGGTTTTTATATATATATATTTGATTATCCTATTTTGTTTCTATATTAAATAGGAATATGGATAATTTAGAGCGTGCTTGGAGTCTCCACCGGGACTCACACAGGCAGATCTGTCTCCATTGGGGATTATCACACGAGACTTGTAAGTATATCACAGCCTTAGCTTTATTGCAACTCTGAACTTAAAATTTCTTCTTGTTGGTGTTAAGAATTGCTTATAGTAACCTTACTAGATATCGTGGTATCTTTCTCCTTTGGTTTGTCTACTAGTTAAACTCTATGGAATCTAGGCTGCTTGCTAGCTCTACCTTACTATGTTTATATAGTTCTGTTTAAGAGTCAAAGTATGATTATCTTGGCTCTGCTTGATAGCCTGTTATCTTCTCTGAGTGTCATGACTGCCTTGAGGCTTTGCTTGATAGCCTGTTACCTTACTAGTATTTGTTTGTCATTAAATGACTACCCTGAGATTATTTTGGTTTCCTAATGTGTTTACTTACTAGTATGTATGTATAGTAGATGTTTGAATCCCTTTGGCTTCTTGATGTGTTTACATTTTTATATTTTGAATCTTTCGCTACAGCTAAACTCAAGTAAAGGTAACAATGTACATATCAGAATTTTCTCGCAGTTATACTTAGTGAATCAAAGGCTTAATGAATGCCTCATTATGTTCTAAGATTTGTAATTCACTATCTATATTAAGAAAACTTATCAAGTTTATGTGCATTTAGCATTGTTACTTGCTGATATACAATATGACGGAATTTTTAAATATTTTACACAACATCTCTTCCATATTTAGAGCAGGGAAGCTGATTAATTAAATTGCTAATTATGAGTTTAGTGTTTTACTTCTTATGATAAGATTGGCAAGTCAATTTTCTCAAATAAAGCTTCCAGTTTTCCAAGTTGGTTGTATCTTCTTGTTGTATGTGTTATTAAATCCTCTATTTAATAACTTTTCTCAAATTATTAAATCTTCTTCAAGTTTTCTCAAATTAAATCCTCTCTATTAGTTAATTAAATTCTCAACATTCTTAACTGTTTTAATTTCACTACTTATTACACCTCTTTTATAGGAAAGGTATCAGGAAATATTACAGGAACAAACACAAACTCAATCTGATATTGATCAATGGAAAGCGTATTACGAAGTGGCAGGAGGGAAAAAAAAGAGAAGAGTGTATGATCTTAGATCTCAAGCAAAATGCTACTATGGACCGAATCTTCGTGGCTCTTCTGGATCAGATGCTTCATCGTCAATACCACCTTCGAGTGCTCAATCAGCATCGAACCTGGATGAGTTAGTGATGTCTTTGATTCTGGCACTAACAGAGCACATAGTTCCTGTGCTAACTGATCAGATGCTTCCAGTATTGACTGAGCGGGTGCGTGAAATGATTTCGTCACCCTCACTGACTTCTACTAACCACCCACCAGATGTGGTACCAACTGTTCATGTTCCTCCTACTGCTACTGCTCATGGGGTTCATCCATCGATTTCAGATGATGACCTTAACCCCTAAGCCTCATATTTGGAAGCTTTTTGTTTTGAACATTATTATTCGTGTTAGGGATAATTCGCATCTTTTTGGTTTGGCAGCTTTTTGTTTTGAACTTTATTATTGGTGTTAGGGATAATTCGCACCTTTTTTATTTGAGCTTTATTATTGGTGTTAGGGATAATTCGAATTTAATTGTATTAGCTATATTCATTTTGATATCATTTTGGACCTTGAAGTATGTTAATTTGTATGAATTTTAGTTATTATTATAAGGGAAAAATATTGCGACAGATTATGACGGATATTTTTTGTAACAAAAACAAATATATAAAATAACATTGCGACAGATTGCAACAGACGATTTTGGTCGTCAAATGAAAAGCTGAAATGAGTCTCAAAATATTGACGATGGATTAGCGACCGACTTTCTGTCACAAAGGTATGCCAAACGACAAAATGCATTGTGAATTTAGCGACACAATTTTCTAATATAGTGACAGGAATTCTGTCGCAAACTGTAGAAACGAATATTGTTCATCGCTAGAACGTCGCTAATATTGTGACGGATTCTGTTTTTCCGTTGCAAAGAGCTTAACAACGAGCAAATCAGCAACAAATACTAATTCGTCGCTAATCCGTCGCTAATCCTGATTAGCGACGGAAAAAGGCCCTTTATCGACGGATTTGGTTCGTCGTTAAATGTAGTTTTTTTTGTAGTGTTCCTTATCTTGGATAATTTTTTCTTTGAGTAAGGATAATGTTCTCTTTGAGTAAGACTTGGTGCCATTGATAACCCTATCAAGAAGATGGATTATAAATCCAGGCCAATTAATCTGCTTCCCACTATCCAAACACTCCATCAGGATCAATTCCATGAAGTTTTCAATGTGCCTCATTTATTGCCTTGGCAGAACGCATTTGATGACAAATTCAAATAGTGCTTTGTGGGGTGTCTACATCTCACTCTTGTACACAGCCTTAGGCTCAAGTTCCTCTTCATTGTCACTAAATTTTCTGGTAATGGCAAGGGCGGTAGGAAGATTTTCTAGGCTTAGCCACTTAAGCTTAGTATAGTCATTGTACCCCTCAGCAGGTGCACCAAGGCAACACCTTCACATCGAAGGAGACTTGCACTTCTTTTACCATACTAGTAACCTTCTATTTTTCACTTCAGCATTTGCCATAAATTCCACGATTTGATGCCTGGCCAACCTGCCATCCATATGAAAGACCATGTCCTTCCAGCCGTGTAACTCCAACTTCTCCAATAGCAGCACCATTCCTTGCTCCTCCAAGGCTCTAAGGAGCCTTCCCATAAAAATAGTCCTCTTGCCAAACTTGGACATCTTATCTTTCTTAGTGTGAGAATCATCTTCCTCAGTTATTTTCACTTGTTTTGATTTGACAGCAGACCTGGTCCTTTTTTCCATGGTAGATAGTTCAACAGATTTTGACTTAAAAGTAGACTTCTTAGTGGAAGTCTTAGCTTTCTTGGGTTTGGGAGTCTGTATATCCACTTCTTCAATCACATCTTCATCTTGATGGACCAGGGCCATATCATCGACGTCAACAACCTCAACAGGCTCACCCACATTCTTCTTCCCCTTTTTCAACCTTTTTTCTTTTTCTTTCTTCCAAGTCTCTTTGCAAGTCTGCCTTATTCTAGTTTAGCTGACTTCTTGTGGCTCTTCCTCTTGTGGGAGGAATTTCAACAGTGTTAGAAGAGGCAGCCTTCTGTGACGACCCGGCCAGTCGTCTCATGAGTTACCACTCCATTCCCCCATTTCTACTTCGGTATGCTTCGTTATTCATGTTTTGTGGTATCGGTTTGGTCGGATCAAGTCTGGAATGATGTTTGATAAGGTTTGAGACACTTAGTCTCTTATAAGAAGGTTTAAGTTGGAAAAGATAACCGGATGGGTCATATGTGAGTTCCAATAGTTTGGTTAGATTTGGGAGGTGATTTGTGACTTAGGAGAATGATTGGAATGGGTTTTTGAGGCCCGGGGTAGAATTAGACTTGAATTGGCAAAGTTGATATTTTGGCGATTTTTGGTTGGTAGGTGAGATTTTGATCCGAGGATCGAAATGGAATTTCGAGAGATGCAGTAGCTTCGCTTTGTCATTTGGGATGTGTGTGCAAAATTTTAGGTCATTCAGATGTGATTTGGTTGGCTTTTGGATCAAAAGCGTATTTTGGAAGATTTTAGAAACTTAGCCTTGAATCCGATATGTTTTGAGTAGTTTGATGTTCTTTGAGGTGTTTTAGTGATTGGAATAAGTTTGAATAAGATTTTAGGATGTGTTGGTGCTTTTGGTTGAGGTCCCGGGGGCCTCGGGTGAGTTTCGGGTGGTCAATCGGACCATTTTTGGAGTTTGAAAGTTGTAAAATTTTCAGGTTCAGTGTTGCAGAAAATTAACCCTTCGCGATCGCGTGGGGTGTACACAATCGCGTAGAAGGATTTGAGGAGGTTGCCTAAGTGTTATTCGCATTTGCGTATGAGGCTTCGCGTTCGCGTAAGGCTGGGGAACTGTGCATCGCGTTCGCAAGAGGGAACTCGCGATCGCGTAGAGGAAGACGGGCTGAAGGTCAGTTGTGCATCGCGTTCGCGTTGATGAGATCGCGTTCACGAAGGTGTAAGAGGAAGTGCATCGTGTTCGCGTGGTCCTAGTCGTGTTCACATAGAGTTATTTTTGGGAAGTTAAAATTTGTCCTTCGTGATCGCGAGGCTAGTGTCGCGATCACGATGAAGGAAAACCAGAGCTGGGCAGAATGTTATAATTTCATTTCATCCGTGATTTTGGGTATATTTTCACCCATAGTTAATCATCTTGAGAGCTTCTTGGTGGAGATTACTGAGGAATTCAAGGGGAATCGATTGGAGGTAAGATTTTTAAACTTAAAACTCATTTCTATTGTGAAATCTACCTAGAAAATCATGGAACTTAGGCTAAAATGGAAGAGTTAGGGCTTGGAATTTTGGAATTTTGATTTGGGGATTTGGAGGACAAATTTGGGTCAGATTTGAGAACTTTTGGTATGTATGAACTCGTGGGGAGATAAGGAACCCGTTGATGTAAAAATTTCTGAGTTTCGAGAAGTGGGCCCGGGGCTCAGGTTTTGCTAATTTTGGGATTTTCGGTATTTTCCGACTATTTTCGCTTGGGCTTTGTTCCCTTAGCATATTATGACGTATTCATTCTGATTTTGGATAGATTCAACTCGCGTGGAGGCTTATTCGAGGAGCAAAGGCATCGCGACCTAGAGATTTAGCCGGTTCGAGGTGAGTAATGATTATAAATGATATTATGAGGGTTTGAAACCCCGGATTGCACATCGTAGTGCTATGTTGAGGTGACTTGCACGCCAGACCTTTGGGGATTGTGACTTAGTCCATCCCGATTGATGATTTTACCATGTATTTGACTGAAACTTATTGTTATCATCATGGTTTGGGCTGATTGCCATATTTGGGCTTCGTGCCAACTATTTAAACCCTTTAGGGATTTTTATTTACTATTTCCTCACTGTTTTGACTTATTAATTGAACTCAGTCATGTTGTTTTTCACTTTTTTAACTACTCAAGCATTTTCACTCAGCTTTGAGACTTAAATAATATTTTAAATGATGTTTTGGGCTTAGAAATACTGTTTTACTAATGCCCGAGGGGTTTGTGACTATTTTTGACTGAGTAAGTCCGAGGGCCTAGTTGTGAGGAAATAGTGATACTGATTTGAGGCCGAGGGCCTGAGATATGTACGCCACGAGGTGGCTTGTTGATATTGTATATAAGATCGAGGGCCTGGGATATATACGCCACGAGGTGGCTTGACTGATATAAGGCCGAGGGCCTAGATTTGATGCCACGAGGTGGCTTGATATTGCACTTGGGCCTTAAGGGGCCCCTCCTGGAGTCTGTACACCCCCAGGGAGCGCGGGTACCCATTGAGATATGAGATATAGCCCGAGGGGCTGATATTATACTATGTGATAGCCTGAGGGGCTGGTATTGTTATATGTGATAGCCCGAGGGGCTGGTATTGTTATATGTGATAGCCCGAGGGGATGGTATTGTTCTATGTGATAGACCGAGGGGCTGGTATTGTTCTATGTGATAGCCCGAGGGCTGGTACTATTCTATGTGATTGCCCGAGGGGCTGGTATTGTTCAGAGATATTACCCGAGGGGCGGAGTTGTTAACATTGTGCCTAGGGGCGAACCTTTATGTGTTTATCTTTCATATTTACTTGTTATTTTACCTGTTAAAATATGGTATTTGTGCCCGAGGGGCAGATTTCTGTGCTTCTTTGCACTAACTATTTTGCATTCATTTACTTAACTGTTGAAAAAGCCATTTTCAAAGAAGTTTAAACTGAGCTAAGATATTTTTAAGAGATTTCACAGCTTCATTTCTTTCTTAAAGGGTTTTATACTGCTTCTATACATCATGTTGATATGCTTTACGTGATTTCTTATAGCTCAGATGTTATTTACCTTTATTACTCACTGAGTTGAAGTATTCACTTTACTCCCTGCATCTTGTATGCAGGTTCAGGTATTTCTGAACCCGGTAGCGGGTATTGGTTGATCAGAGACAGAGCCATCGGAGTTTATCAAGGTAGTTGTCGGCGTCCGCAACGCTGCTTTTCTCCGTATTTATTCTATTAGTCTGTACTTAGTACATTCTAGATTTCGTCAGATGTAGTTAGACCTTAGTAGATGCTCATGACTAGTTGTTGATACCCAATTTTTCCATATGCATTTTCGTATACAAAATACTTTCAAAATAGCATGTACATGTATATATAAGTACGCCCAAGTGTTTTGGTATTTTACATAATTTTTAAAGATTTTCAAAATCAATTTATTGTCTATTTTAACAGTATAAAATCCAATAATTAGTCCCAAAGATTATCATTTTGGTTAATGACCTATTTTATTCTCATATTTACACCAAAATATATCTAAGGTGATTTTTGTATATTTTTTACAAATTTATTTGGTATTTAAAAGACTAAATTGCATATAATTGCAATTGTAGCCTACTTTAAGATTAATAACATTTTATAATTGTAAAATTGGGTCCAGTATTTTTAAATTAATATTTATACACTATAAATTATTTAAGTATTTTTAATTTGCTTTTAAAATTATCTTCACTATTTTTACAAAATAAAAAGGGGAAAAGTGGTTATTTAAAAGTTAGCCCTATTTTATTTAAATTTTAGCCCAAATTGACCCCTCATTAAACCCCAATTTCAGATCTCAAACCGGACCAGTCCAATTCCTAAATTACTCTAACCCTAACCCATTAATTTTAACCGTCGAGACCTAGCCTCGATGGTTCTCCTTCAGATCCTTCTCAGATCTGCAGATCTATGGCTTCTCCGGCCATTACCCCAGTATATTCAAGACTCAGGAGCCTGATTCTTGACCTCTCCAACTCAAGATCGGACCTGTTTCCAAGCCTTTCTCATTTCTAGGGTTTCTCCGAAACCCTAAGCTATTTAAGGTTCTTTCACCATAATTTGTTCAGATCTGTACTGTATCTATGCTTTTCTTGCCATCTAAAGTGTTTTCCCCAGAAGTTTCTTTTCAAAATCGTTTCTCTCCGATTTTAGGGTTTCTGAAAGGATTTTTTGAAAAAAAAATATTTTTGATTTTTCTTATTCTTTGCTTTATGCGTGTTTGTCTATACCCTGCTCGTGTGATTTCGTTTACGCATGTACTGTCTTCTACCTTTTCTTTTCTACTATGCATGTTACTCCTGTTAATCTTTACTATGTTTTCTTTACTCTTTTACTATATGTGTTTTTAATTAAGTTATTTGATTTTTATTTACTGGACTCTGTTCATGTTCTTACATTCTTCATCTACTTTTGTTCAAGTTTGTATTATCTCCTTCTTCTGAACTTGTTTAGGTTTCGAGTTTTCTCAAATATGTTCTTCATGATTTTTCTTCCTTTGTTATTCAAACATGCTATCATATCTGTTTTGTTGAGACTCTGAAACAAATGGCTTGCTTTCTCACCTCCATGTCTGATTAAATTTTGAAACCCTAGGATTTGGGGGTTTCCTTTGACGATTTTGATTTTGTGTTCGAGTTAGCGGTCCACTTTGGGACTCTGGACTCTCAGACTCACTATGAGTCTGCAAATTGAACTCGTATCTCTTTGCTTATGATTCTGAACTTTTCTTTGATTAGACTCTCTTCTAAATAACTTGACAGTCTCTTATTGATTCACATATTTGTGTGCTTTATATATGAGAACTCTTCTTTCAAAAAGGTTTTGCCAACTACTAATTGATTCCGAATTCTTTTAATGGTTTTTACTTGATTGTTACTGATTTTCCTTAATTGAACCTTTCTTTACCCTTTTCTCGACTTGATTCATTCGAGTAAAAACATGCAATTTTAATTTTACTGGTTGATTCCCTTTCCTTTTTTTACAAACCGTGTAGTGTTGGTTTGTTGCCTTAAATAGCTTCTATGTACTTACCCTTTATTATACTGTAGGAAAATATTTTTTTAAATCCTTTTCCTTAATTGTTTTACCCGTTTGAAATTGGAATCCCTTAACTAAAGAGGAACTGATTACAATGTTATTTTCTTACCTTTTTCTTACTTATTTGTTGCACTATAAAAGGGGCTCGACCCTTCTGCATTGAAACAACTTATACAAACTTTACAACTTTAGAACTTTGATTTCTGAATCCTAAGTTCAATAATCATACTCTCACACGCATACTTTCAATCACAATATTCTTTTAAACTCTGTGCTCTCTTCTGAGATTTTATGTACTGCTCTACTTGCAACTTGGCTTTTCAAGACTGCTATTTTACTTTTTGTTTTCCCTGAAACTGGTATGTCTCGATTTTGATTTCAGCTTTCTTCCCTATGTGTTTACTTTACAGTTGCCATATTCCTGTCTACTTTGCTGCTCATGTTATGTATTAAATATGTTACTTTCTTTTATGTTTATTGCTTGTTATAAAATCCCCATCCCCCCATTCCCTTCTATGTGCTGAGCTAAAGTTCATGGCCTGGCAGTATCCAAATTACTGCCCAGGTCTGAACATGACCTTCAATGGGTCCTAACTCCCAAATTTAGCTAATAGGATGGTCAGGGGTGTGCCAGCATCCTAATTGGTGGGCATGACCACTAGCATGTCATGACCTTCCCTAATTCCCCCTATGGCACTTACTCTTACTCTTAGACTCTAAGTTCTGCCCCCTTCCTATGAGCCTTGCCTTGGGAACCCTGAGTTCCCTTTGAACTTGGACATTTGGGGGGCTGGCCCTTCCACACTGAACTATAATATGATCCTGCAAATGTATTTTGGTGTACGCACTGCCTGGGGTTGAGGAAGCCCCTTTGAACTTTGACACACCCAAAAGATGAGAAAGGCTTTGGAAGTCTGATCGCTGGAAGTTGGTTTATCTCATATTGTTAGACCTTGAGTCTGAATTAGGCTGTTTGGTTGTAGCTTGAATTTTTGATGTAATTTTTTATCCTTCTTGATTCATTCGGGTCTGTAATAATTTGTAATAACTATAGGGTTCTAGTGAAAAAAGGGAGGGTCATTTATGTATGCATATGGGTAGACAGCATGCTCGTAGGGATTACTATTTACAAATTCTGCATTCATGTATAACATATAGAACTCCTGCCTATAAGTTTCTGCATATAGAAATCATGTCTAAGTTTCTGCGCTTATGCATTTAGAAATCCTGCCTATAAGTTATGCATTACACGTAGAAATACTGCCTATAAGATTGTTTCATTACTAGAGACCATGCCTATAAGTTTCTGCATATAGAAAAGCATGCTTATAGTTTTGTTTCTGCACCTATGCACATACGTCTGTCATTAGGCAAATAATCAAATGTTTAATAATAATAAACTTCATTCTAGATATCATGCTTATAGGACTCCTACACTCAGGTAGTCGTCTTAAAACCAACAACGCTTAGAAATCATGCTTACAGGATGTAATCAGTTGATCAGCTTCGTCTATTTCACCTATGATTTTAACATCAGTGGCAAGATCATTTAAAATCTGTAGAGTTTTATTTATAAAACCAGTAATCTTTCTTTAAAATCAGTGTGCCTTCTACATTGTTAGATATCATGCTTATAGGCCTCATCTAGGCAACCAGTAGGTAATTAATCAACTGTGTCAGCCCCTGATAAACTACAACTAGACAAGGCCTAATTTGGATTTCTCATCTGAGAAATATGTGATAAATCAGCCACCCCTTTAACGTTTAAGTTTAATTAAAGAACTAACCAGTACCTATAAGTCATGCTAAACGATTTTTTCTTTGAATAAGGAGGCCTATTTGACCCTTTAACTGTTATGTGTTCTCCCCTTTTAACTGTTATGTGTTTTGTTTGTCGCACTAGGTTTTTGTCCTTTTAAAACTTTGAAAAGCCAATATCCCTTCCCTTTAGGATTAGCAGTCCCAACTGCCTCCGGGACTGATAGGATTGGGGTGGGTAGTAGCATGCAATAAGTAACGAGACCATTCCGCGATTTAGTACCTTAACGTGGTGGGAAAGGGTAGATATGGATATGATGATCATGCGATAACACCACGTGTATAAATTGTTTTCGGGTGTTGCATGGGGTGATCCATGTTATTTATAAACCTAGAACCCCCTCCCTTATGCGTTTGCTTCTTTTTTTTCTTCAGAAGTTTAAAAAACTATCAGTTTTTTCAGTTCTTTTAAACCCCGTCTTTTACTTTAATCATTTAAAATCTCTTTTCGTTATTCAATTTCCAGTACTATTTCTTTTCCAAATTTCCGCCCCATTTCATTCCTTTGTTTGATTATTTGTACCAATTATTTGACCCCCATTTTCTGCACCTGTATATTCTTTAAATAATTATGAAATCGCCTATTCCCAAACTTCAGCATGTTTATTTAACTTTTACACTTCCCTTTGTTTGCAATCGTTATGTGAAAACTATCTTGTATGTTTATTTGTTGTTACATTTAAAGTCACAATTGTAGCATGGCCGGAAATCACACTAGTGGATCTTGGGAAGTGCCTAACACCTTCCCCCCGAGATAATTTCAAGTCCTTACCCATTCTCTGGTTCTTCTCTTTTTTTTTATTTACTTTTTTTTTTCTTTGTGTCCTAATGCACTTAATCATTAGGTGGAGACTCTACTAAATCAAACTCAATTCCCAAAAGGAAAAGAGTTGTCCGCCCAAATGTCATAAACCCGATTTCGCCTTAGAAAAAGGGGGCATCGACAGCATGGCGACTCTGCTGGGGGTTTTCTTTAGGCTTTTACCATTTCATGTTACTTGTGTCTTCACTGCCTCTTTATTGCCTTTATTTAATGCCTTTATCTCTTTTCTACTACGAAACTGACTTGGCTCTTTGTTTTTTTTCTTTAATGCTTTCTTTTATCGTTTTCCTTAAATACTATTATAATTATGAGAAATTATTGTAATCATTACTTTATGATTGTGCAAATACGTGACAATTTGTTTCATTCTTGTAATTGCATATTCAACATCATATTCCACTCGTGCCAAACAAAATACCATAGCAACGTTTATAATAAGTGGTTGCGCCCTTCCGATATTATCACCCCCTAAATTTTGCAAAGGCGTATTTGCGGTAAAATCAGTCGATCAGCGGTGCAGTCGACGGTTCCATACCTTTCCCTCTTGAGTTGTCCGCTCAAGGGTACTGGTACCACACCATATAAACCTTACTCTGTTCAATTGTTCATGCATCACTGTCAAACCTAGCCGAGTCGGTTATGCTGTCCGCACAATGACTCTTTAAGATAGCCTTGTCCAAATTCCACTGGGTTTCCTTGGAACCCAAATGGACATTACCACATCTGGCATTTATTTGGAGAACTAAATGCTGCTTATGCCAATTATTGATATTTAAATAGTCGAGTCCGGTGGGGGTAAGGGTCTAACACTTTGTTTTGTAGAAAATAAGGCATGAAGTCCCCAGATTCGGCATGGTGACCAACATCCACCCAAGGTTGCTAAGCTGGTGGGAAGACCTTCACTCCAGTGATCAGACCCTCGTCCACAAATATTTGGAAAATTTGCCTTCTCTTCTGGAAATCCAACCCGACAACAAAATCATAGAGATTGTAACTCTATTCTGGGATGGCAATAGGTCTGTGTTCCGCTTCGGGGACCTTGAAATAACACCTTTGCTCGAGGAAATAGGAGGACTGGCTGGTATCCTATGGGAGACTCTGGGTTTGCTTATGCTAGAAAATCGTAAGGGTAGGGGTTTTCTCAAAATGATGGGACTAAAGAAGAACACAGACTTGACCTGCTTGAAGGATTCCTACATTCCTTTCGACTATCTGTACGAGAGATACGGCTATAGCAAGTCCTACCGTACTTACCCAGATGAATTCTCCCTTACATCATTGGGGCATATCCATAGAAGAGTCTTCGTCATTATGTTCTGCTTTTTGGGGATGATAGTATTTCCTATGAAAAGGCTAGGATCCATACCAGACTGGCCATGGTCACCAAGACTTTAATGGAAGGAATTGGCGGGTAGCCTTTTAGCATAGTACCTATGATCGTTACAGAGATATACCGAGCCCTGGAAAATTGTCAACGAGGGGCCAAACACTTTGAGGGTTGTAACTTGCTGCTCCAACTCTGTCTCATGGAGCACCTCCAAAGGGGTGAATATCAGCAAGAGATTCTGCGTAGAGACTGGGACGATCATATCGTCTTCCATCAGCCAAGGCGAATGAACTATATACCTAACATGTTTGCCCAACCAGAAGATGCCAAAGAGTGGGTAGAGTTGTTTGAAAATCTGAAAGAGGACCAAGTGCAATGGATGTTCGAATGGTTCCCTACTGAAGAGTTAATTGTCCGATCTTGGGATGCACCGTTTCCTATAATCATCGGTCTAAGAGGAACTTATCCTTATGTCCTTCTCCGAGTCATAAGGCAGGCAGGAAGAAAGCAGGTTATACCAAGGGTCGACAAAATGAGTCACTTCAGGGTCGACTTTCAAGATGACAATAGTCCATACAAATGTCAAGCTCAGCATATGTGGTACTGCAAAATCGTCCTGGGAAAGGATTCCATAGAACCATACTGGTTATACTTCATACTATCCAAGCTGGTTGGAAGACGATCATAGTGGGTTAGGACAACCTGGGTTTGTTCGAGGTCACAGGATCATCGATGAAAAGGCTGAAGTACAGGTTAAGTACAACTAATTGCATAAGAGGATTCGAGAATGCGAAAGTGAGCAAAGGGAAATTCAAGAAGCCCATCAAAAGCTGATTGAAGAATGGAGAGATATGGCTGTCAGCACCAACAAGCGACTGGGGTATTTGGAGCGGGGTTTGGTGGAGCAAGAAAAGAAGTTCATCCAGAGGATTAAAAATTGGCAGAATCCTGAGGGAAACGAAGGAGGACACTTGGCTAGAGCCTACTTGCTGCTGGGACTACGTGAGCTGGTGTAGCTGTTCGATGGAGCTAAATATGCCGAATTTGGGGAAGGTCTTTCGGGGACCAAGTAGTTAGGAGTCTTTTCTTTGCTTTAAATGTAATAAGGCCAATGGCCATTAGTGACCTTTTATTTTCTGCTATTTTAGTATTGTTTTAGGATTCGCCTTATTCTTATCAATAAAATAAGGCATTTAGCATTATAAGTTCTCAAAATCAACTTGTCGCTAGGCCTACCTCAGGCATAACGAGGCTCCTAAATTAGGACATGATTTATATTCTTGCACCGTGTGTTTAAATATTGCAATGTTTTCTTCTCACGATCCTCACTAACTTGTTACCTTGCTTTGTTTTTACTTTTGTTTATTCCCCTCCCCAAAGGTTAGTTCGTGCACTCTGGCATCGTCATCTTACTCCACAAGATCTAAGGGCCCTCCACCTCCTCCTCCTCCGAGTCCTATCAGAAACAAGAACAAGGGAAAAACGAAAGATTTCAGCAACATCAAAAAGGATAACTCAGTTGAAAGGGTAGAGGCTCCTCAGGGTATTTAGGTTTCCAAGGAAAGTGCCTCCCAGCTCGAACAGAAGTTATTGAAATTTTAGAAAGAACTGGACCAATTTCAGAACTTGGCAAGCTTGTCGTTTTCCCTCACTACCCCAGATGTCAACTTTCCCAACACTCAAAATCCCACACCACCACAAAATATCCCGAAACCACAAAACCAACCCGCTCCCCATCACCATTGAAACACATGCCACACTTCAAACAACACCCCGCTACTCATCCTTGAACCACTAAACTCCATAAATGATCATCAACACAACACCCCCATCTATGTGGAAACCATACCACACCCCATTCAGCCCGCCTCGAGCACACCTGAGTTTGATGACAAAGACTCTCTTATCAGAAATCTGGCCGCAGAACTCAAAAAGCTGACTAGTCGATTTCAGGGTTTTGAATGAAGCAAGGGGATCGAGGGATTGAATTATGAAGACCTTTGAATTCAACTAGATGTCGAACTGCCCGAGGGGTACAAACCTCCCAAGTTTGAAATGTTCGATGGCACTGGGGATCCTAGAGTTCATTTGAGGACATACTGCGACAAGCTAGTCGGAGTAGGAAAAGATGAAAAGATTCACATAAAGCTCTTTATGAGAAGTCTGAAAGGGGATGCTCTATCTTGGTACATTAGCCAAGACCCAAAGAAGAGGTCGAAGTGGGTAAGCATGGCATCCGATTTCATGGATAGGTTCAGATTCAACACGGAAAATGCGCCAGATGTGTTCTAGATCCAGAACTTAAAGAAGAAACCTACGGAGATATTCTGCGAGTATGCTACTTGTTGGAGATCAGAAGCTGCCAAGGTCAGGCCGGCTTTAGAAGAAGAGCAAATGAAAAGGTTTTTTGTTCGGGCTCAAGACCCACCGTACTACGAAAGGTTGATACTGATTGAAGGTTAGAAATTTTCTGACATCATCAAGCTAGGGGAGAGGATCAAGGAAGGTATTAAAAGTGGTATGGTCACTAACTTTGAAGCATTAAGGCTACCAACAAGGCTCTACAGTCTGGTGGCTCTAAGAAAAGGGATGTGAGTGTCGTGATGGTTGCACAAAGAACAAAATCCCCAGTAAAATACCAAACCTACCCAATACCCCCTCTTACATATCAACCTACCTCAAATTACCAATCATCTTTGTCCTCTTACCAAGCTCTACCACCTACTTACCAATCATCTCCACCTCCTGCATATCATCCTACTTCACCCAAATACTCCCAACCCGCACACGTCTACCAAGCCTACAACAGCCAATAAGCCCACTATCAATCACCTCCCCCTCGCCAAAATTTCCCTAGACCCCGACCAAACTTCAACCGAAAACCTCCCAAACAATACACCACCATTACCGAACCAATTTCCCAGTTGTATGAAAGGCTTAAAGCTGCTGGTTACGTCACCCTTATCCCTGCTATAACCCCAAAAAATCCTTCCCAATGAGTAAACCCAAACAAAACCTGTGCATACCATTCCGGCATGAAGAGGCATACCATTGATGAATGCCGCTCTCTGAAGGATAAGATCCAAGCTTTTATTGACAACAAGATCATCGTGGCAAGGGAGCCTACTCTAAATGTCCGCAACAACCCTATACCAGACCACAAGGGAGGAGGTGTTCACATGATTGAGATAGAAGATGATTGGGACCCCACAGGATCGATCCGATTAATCGCTGAAGGTGATGAGCCAAAGAAACCAATAGTCACACTTAATCCGATTATAGTCCAGATCCATCCTTCTAGAGACGCTGAGGTGAACATGTCCATACCACTTGAGTTTGAAACGCCTTCTTTTGTAAAAATGCCAGGACCGATTGAGGTCAAGTTTGGGTCCCCAAAGGCACCTACGCCATTTAAAGTTGCTATGTTACCTTCCAAAATAGGGGTGCCCATTCCAGTAGCAATGTCGGTCATAACACCATTCCATACGAAGGCCATCCCTTGGGATTATATAGCCTAGGTGAGGAGAAAAGGGAAATCTAAAACCAGAGAAACAGTTGCGGCACAGGGCATGACAGAACTGGCAGGGTTTATACTCTGGAACATTTAGCTGAATCGAGTAAGCAGGCCTCTGGACGGCCGACCGAAACTGGGCCCGATGATCTCTGGAGAAAGATACAAATAAAGGAGTACTCAGTCATTGATCAAATGAATAAAATACCGGCACAGATCTCCATCCTAGCTCTGCTGCAAAGCTTCGATGCACATAAAAATGCCTTGTTAAAAGTACTGAGCGAGGTATATATACCGAGCAACATCACGGGAGGAGAAATGGAAAATATAGTAGGGCAGGTATTGGAGAGTCACAAGATCACTTTCCACGAAGAGGAGCTGCCACCGGAAGGTTTAAGCCACAACAATGCGTTACACATAACCGTGCAATGTGAGGATTATTTCATCACCAGGATTCTGATTGACGGAGGGTTCAGCCTCAATATTTGTCCATTGGTGACTCTCAGAACATTGGGAAAGAGCCTGCATGAGATCAAGGATGGAGCCATCAATGTCAAAGCTTTCGATGGTTCCCAAAGATCCACTATTGGGGAAATCAGTTTGTGTCTGCAAATGGGACCTACTTGGTTCGATGTCGACTTTCAAGTAATAGATTTCCCAGCATCTTACAACGTGCTATTGGGACGACCCTGGATCCATGCCACTGGGGCTGTGGCATCGACCCTACATCAGGCGATAAAGTTTGAGTGGAATCACCAAGAGGTGATTATTCATGGAGACGGTAGCAATCCCATATACAATCACCAGACCATCCTAGTAATCGGAGGAAGAAGAAAGATAGGCAGAGAAACCTACCACCACATTGAGTGAGTCAACGCCGTGGACAAGGACAAATGGTGGGATAACAAAATCGAAAGCATATTGAACTGGTGCGGGTATGAACCTGGCAAAGAACTTGGCAAGAATCTCCAAGGAATCGCTAAGCCTATCAAGCTCAAGAAGCATGGCACCACCTTCGGATTAGGATATGAGTATATCTGGTAAGAATTCAAGGTCTGGTCGCCACCCTGGCATGGCCCTTACTATCCATTGGAGCAGCCGATACCCTATCTGGAATAGACTTTTCAACCAGTCGAAGTCATCTATGGGTCAGAAGAAGAGGAAGCATTAGCAGCAATGAGGAATTTATTCTTAGAAGAGGATGATATGGACTGTTATGTCATTTTTGAAGAGGAGGGGAGGAAGGCCCTTCTATACAAGCTGTAAGCAGAGGAGCACGCCTCAACAACTGGACTATCAAAACCACTAGAGCCCGGCGTGCCTCGGGGTAGCAAGGCTGAACAAAGCACCATGCATTATTTTGCTTTACTAGTCTATTTTCCTTTCGCATTTTTATTTTTCACAAGAAAGAGCTCCAATGTTCAAAACACTTATGGAATTTATTAAAGTATTTCAATTTTCTTACAAATCTCTCTCTTATTATTTCCTCTCATTTCTTTATTTAAACATCATTACTATTAATTATCTTGATGAACCAACGACTGTGACATGCAACGAGACAACATAACAAACAAACATAGATTCAGAAGAAGATGATATACTGGAAGAGATCGCTAAAGAGGTTGAGAATTTTGAGAACAGACCTAAGTCCAACCTAGACGAGACTGAGATCGTCAATCTGGGAGATGCAGAAAACATCAAAGAGACACGAGTCCGCGTTCATTTGTCACCGTTTGAAAAGGAAGAGTACACGGAATTTCTAAGGGAATATGAGGACATATTTGCATGGTCATATGACGACATGACTGGTCTAAGCACGTCCATTGTGGCTCACAAATTACCGACTGATCCGGCATATCCGCCAGTGAAACAGAAGCTCAAAAAGTTCAGGCCAGACATGAGTTTGAAAATCAAGGAAGAAGTCACTAAGCAGGTCAAAGCTAAGGTCCTCGGGGTAGTAGAGTATCCAACATGGCTAGCCAATATTGTGCCAGTACCGAAGAAGGATGGGAAGGTCAGAATCTGTGTCGACTACCGGGATCTCAATCGGGCCAGTCCAAAAGATGACATCCCCTTGCCGGATATACACATCTTGATTGACAACTGCGCCAAGCATGAGCTGCAGTCATTCGTTGATTGTTTTGCCGGGTACCATCAGGTATGGATGGATGAAGAGGATGCTGAGAAAACGGCTTTCATTACACCGTGGGGGATGTATTGTTACAAAATGATGTTGTTTGGGTTAAAGAATGCTGGGGCCACCTACATGAGGGCCATGAATACTATTTTCCATGACATGATACACAAAGAAATTGAAGTGTATGTAGATGATGTTATCATCAAGCCCAAGAAAGCCACTGACCACATGGAATATTTGAGTAAGTTCTTCAACAGACTGAGAAGGTACAACCTGAAACTAAATCCCGCCAAATGTGCATTCGGGGTTCCTTCTGGAAAACTGCTCGGGTTTATTGTGAGTCACCGAGGAATAGAACTGGATCCATCAAAGGTCAAAGCCATCCAAGAATTGCCACCACCGAAGAACAAGAAGGAAGTAATGAGTTTCTTGGGAAGACATAACTATATTAGCCGGTTCATAACACAATCTACTGTCATCTGTGAGCCAATATTTAAAATGCTAAAGAAGGATGCCGCTACCAAATAGACTGACGACTGCCAGAAAGCCTTCGACAGAATCAAGGAGTACCTATCAACGCCGCTGGTTTTGGTTCCGCCCGAACCAAGTAGACCCCTACTTCTCTACCTTGCAGTATTGGATGGAGTGTTTAGTTGTGTTCTAGGGCAGCATGATGAAACGCGGAGAAAAGAGCTGGCCATTTATTATCTCAGCAAGAAGTTCACCCCATACGAGGCCCGATATTCCTTATTGGAACGCACCTGTTGCGCTCTGACTTGGGTAGCCCAGAAGCTGAGGCACTACTTTTATGCCTATACCATGTATCTCATATCAAGAATGGATCTATTAAAGTACATCTTTTAGAAACCCATGCCCACCGACACGCTAGCCAAGTGGCAGATCCTGTTGAGTGAATTTGACATTGTCTACGTGACTTAGAAAGCAATCAAAGGACAGGCACTAGCGGATCACCTCGCTGAAAACGCTATGGATGGAGAATACGAGCCTCTAAAAATGTATTTTCCTAATGAACAGGTATCCTTCATAGGAGAAGACATTGCAGAATCCTATGACGGTTGGAGGATGTTTTTTGACGGAGCAGCAAATTTCAAGGGAGTTAGCATATGGGTTGTCCTAGTATCAGAAACCGGCCAACATTATCCGGTATCCACCAAGCTCAGGCAATAATATGGCCGAGTACGAAGCTTGCATCTTAGGGCTCAAAAAGGCCATTGCCATGAACATCCAAGAGTTGCTAGTGATTGGAGATTCAGATTTGCTTATACATCAGGTCCGAGAAGAATGGGCGACCAAGAAATCCAAGATAATCCTGTATTTGCATCATGTACAGCAGTTGAGGAAGAGGTTCACAAAGACAGAGTTTTGGCATGTCCCAAGAATCCAGAATGAGTTTGCTGATGCCTTGGCCACTCTATCATTTATGATTCAGCATCCAGATAAGAACTTCATAGACCCTATTCCAGTAAAGATTCAGGATCAGCCAGCTTACTGAGCTCATGTCGAGGAGGAAGCAAATGGAAAGCCTTGGTTCCACGACATCAAGGAATATTTAACCAAAGGAGAATATCCAGAGCTTGCAAATCCCACTCAGAAGCGTACACTCCGGAGATTATCTAACAATTTCTTTCACAGCAGAGGAATCCTGTATAAGAGGACTCCCGTTTTTGGGGAATGGATGTCATCGGACCTATCGAAACTGCCGAATCAAATGGGCATAGGTTCGTTCTAGTGGTAATTGATTATTTCACCAAATGGGTTGAAGTAGCCTCTCACAAGGCATTGACTAAGAAAGTCATGGCAAACTTTGTCCGCGACCGCATTGTTTATCGGTTCAGAATTTCGGAGTCAATCATCACTGATAATGGTTCCAATCTCAACAGTGACTTGATGAAGGCCATGTGTGAAACCTTCAGGATCAAACACAAGAATTCTACATCTTACAGACCTCAGATGAATGGAGCCGTAGAAGCCGCCAATAAGAATATCAAGAAGATACTAAGAAAAATGATAGAAAAGCATAAACAGTGGCACGAGAAGCTATCATTTGCTTTATTGGGGTACCACACCATAGTTCGCATATCAACCGGGACAACTCCCTATATGCTGGTTTATGGTACAGAGGTAGTTATTCCCGCCGAGGTAGAAATTCCTTCGCTGAGAATCATACAGGAAGCAGAACTCGACAATGCAGAATGGGTAAAGAGTGCTACGAGCAGTTAGCCCTCATAAATGGAAAAAGAATAAACGCAGTCTGTCATGGTCAACTATATCAAAACAGAATGTCCAGAGCCTTCAACAAAAGAGTCAACCCAAGACAATTCACACCAGGGCAGCTGGTATTGAAGAAAATCATTCCACATCAAGATAAAGGCAAAGGGAAATTCTCTCCCAACTGGCAGGGTCTGTACATGGTTCACCGGGTTCTAACAGGAGGAGCCCTCATACTTGCAGAAATGGACGGAGAAGTTTGGCCAAAACCAATCAACTCAGATGCAGTCAAACGTTACTATGTGTAATCCTATGTTTTCCTATATGATGTAATTTGAACTACGTCTGACCTGATTCCCGTTTAAGAGGGGATACGTAGGCATCCTTATAGGTTCGGTCATTATTCAATAAAATTTTCATTTCCCCCGCAATTGGAAACTGGGGCAGAATTTTGAGGAGGACTCTCAAAATTCCGAAGTAACTTTATCCGATCGTCGCAAGCAGCCGTCAGTAGTAGCAACCCAGCAAACTGGGGTAGAATTTTGAGGAGGACCCTAAAAATTTAGAAGCAAAAGAGGTTGCAATGTCTTAAACCGTGTCGCAATCGTCGGCTCATCTAAAGAAAAATTATTTTATACTTTACTAGATCATGCATATCTATTATCAAATTGCTTTGTTTAGCGACGCTACCCCAATGATACACAACATCACTGAAAACAGAGCCAAGCAAGACAAGCGAAGTGCACGGGGAATACGAACTAACCTTTCCCCTCTACAAACTCACGATTTTTCTTTGGATACAGGCACCCAAGTTGCAAATCACCGAATACATTTATACACTCATACTTTTTGGAATACGACCCTCAGAACCATCACATATTCACTTTTGCTATCCGCATACAACATCTTTGGGAGCCATAATATCGCAATCAACTATCAGCTATCAAGCCATCAGTTAAGAAATTTTACTACTGTTCGCATTTTTTGCATTGCATAAGGCTACTATTCTGCCTTCCGAGGTTAAGCTCTACCTCCATCTGCATTTTCTGCATTGCATAAGGCTACTATTCTACCTTTCGAGGTTAAGCTCTACCTCCATCTACATTTTCTGCATTGTATAAGGCTACTATTCTGCCTTCCGAGGTTAAGCTCTACCTCCATCTGCATTTTCTGCATTACATAAGGCTACTATTCTGTCTTCCGAGGTTAAGCTCTACCTCCATCTGCATTTTTTGCATTGCATAAGGCTGCTATTCTTTCTCCCGAGGTTAAGCTCTACCTCCATCTGCATTTTCTTGCATTGCATAAGGCTACCTTTCTGCCTTTCGAGGCTAAGCACTGTCTCCACCTGCATTTTTTGCATTGCATAAGGCTACTATTCTTCCTTCTGAGGTTAAGCTCTACCTCTATCTACATTTTTTAGATTGCATAAGGCTATTATTCTACCTTCTGAGGTTAAGCTCTACCTCCATCTGCATTTTCTGCATTGCATATGGGTGCTATTCTGCCTCCCAAGGTTAAGCTCTACCTCCATCTGCATTTTCCTACATTGCATAAGGCTACCTTTCTGCCTTTCCAGGCTAAGCACTGTTTCCATCTGCATTTTCTGCATTGCATAAGGCTATCATTCTGCCTTCCGAGGTTAAGCTCTACCTCCATCTGCATGGCTGAAATAATGCCACCTTTATTTAGATTCCGCATCGGCTGAAATATCGCCACCTTTATTTAAATCCTGCATCGGCTGAAATATTGCCATTTTTATTTATGTCTTGCATTGGTTGAAATATCGCCACTTCATTTAAATCTTGCATCGGCTGAAAGATCGCCATTCTATTTCCATTTTGCATGGTTGAAACATTGCCACTTCATTTAAACCTTGCATCGACTGAAAGATCGCCATTTTCATTTAAATTTTGCATAGCTGAAAGATCGCCACCTTTATTTACGATCTCATGGGCTGAAAGATCGCCACCTTTTGCATTTTCATAGGCTGAAAAACCGCCAAATTATCCAAGGGCATCATTGTTCGGAGACACCATCTTCATAGCCCGAGGACGCCATGCCATGGCCCGAGGACTCCTTTATCTCTTGCATATCATTGTTCAAAAGCATCATGGTTCGGAGGCATCATTATCATAGCCCGAGAACATCATTTCATAGCCTTCGAATCCTTTATCATACGCTTCATGGCCCAGGACGTTATTGTCCAAAGACAGCATTTATGGTCCAACGGGAACTTGCATCATGTCTAAATTTATACACAATATATGTTTGTATTGCTCATTTGTAGGCAAACCAGGTAGCAACGGCCGTCTCAGTAGGAGCAATCCTGCTCCGATTTTCATAGCCTACTAGATTTGGACCATCTATCGCGCCTGTTCTTGGAAAAGTCTCCATCGGCATATTTTGTTGACGGATCCAGAAATACATATGGCCTGATTCTTATAAGACCAGGGATATGTAGGCAGCTCAGGAACCAACTCGGTTAAAATTCTTCAAGTCATTTCATTCGGTCAAATTGGTCATCATATCTTTACCCAACAACTCTTTCATCCTTCCTAGGTAAAGAGGGGCAGCTGTTGATACCCAATTTTTCTCTATGTATTTTCATATACAAAATACTTTCAAAATAGCATGTACATGCATATATAAGCATGCCCAAGTGTTTAGTATTTTACATAATTTTTAAAGATTTTCAAAATTAATCTATTATCTATTTTAGCAGTATAAAATCCAATAATTATTCCCAAAGATTATCATTTTGGTGAATGACCTATTTTATTCTCATATTTACA
>MU718826.1:7756-70241 GCA_026770625.1 Nicotiana glauca | reverse complement strand
CAAAGAAATTAACTACTCAAATATTAGTGAGGGTTGGGTATATCGTATTGACAAATAAAATGACAATTAAAATTTATTAAAGCAATACGGTCTAATAGTATCAAACAAGAATGATTATAATTTATTTTTTTCTTTTTAATATTGACCATGCATCGCGC
Source organism: Nicotiana glauca (assembly GCA_026770625.1). Lineage (NCBI taxonomy): Eukaryota > Viridiplantae > Streptophyta > Magnoliopsida > Solanales > Solanaceae > Nicotiana > Nicotiana glauca. The sequence goes on along the minus strand of MU718826.1, from coordinate 70,083 downwards.
GAATACGACTACTAGTTCTAACATAATCACGTGTGCATTAAAATTTAAAACTGCAATTTGATTAAATTTTGGCTAAAAAACAGATCACAGATTTTCTTTGAAATCTCCTTTTTACGTGGGATAGTCCCTGAATAGTTGATTGCAAGAAAGTTAGAAAAGTATTTTTGGTGATACTGAAATCATATCTATAATGAAGTTAATGTCCTAAACTAATTATGTAATTAATACTAGGGGGCAGAATTTGAACTTTATGAGTTCTAATTTTAGGATCGCGATATCATGTGTTAGTAATTGAGTTTTATATTTAGTTTATATATATTTAATGAATTTCTTAATACAAACACAAGGTTTAAACTAAAGCTATTGAGTTTTAATTTCAATTTATATATGCATTTAATATATTTCTTAATATAAATACAAGATTTGAACTAAAGCTATTGAATCGTCCAACCTGCATCTAACCAACCTTCTAGCGGCACACCTATTATAGGCATCTAGCGTATTTGTTTGGATCATCGGTTGAAGAGAGCCATACGTTATTTGACGTTCCTATAATTATCAAAAGTACTAATAAAAGACTACTTTTCTGTTACCTAGACTATATTGAGCAACACTGCTCTTGAATTAATACTCGAACTAATTTTGTTAATCTCATCGTGAAGAAAGATGTTTGTGCATTTCTTGATTACCATCTTCCTAATAATTGTCCAACATTGTGCATGCATGATATTCCTCTTTATATTTGTTTGTTAACCTTAGCTTCTGCTACTAATTTCTAGCCAAACTGCAAGGTCAACACATAGAAAAACATACCGTATCCGTAGGAGGGAAAAGAGAGATGACAAAAGGGTTACTAGAGGTCTTGCTGGTGGAAGCAGAGGGCATCAAAGAAAAACATAAATACGTTCTTGGCCAAAAAATCCGATTTCGAATCCGAGCGGGCGACGAGAACGACGCGAGATTTGCCTTCTCAATTCTTTAAAAGTTAGAAGAAGTGAAATCATATATATACTCAACAAATGAGCTTTCCTCCTCCAATATAAGACAATGATCCTTTGTAAAGGAGGGAAAATCAAAATTTTACTTTTTTCTCTATTTCCCATTCACCTCAATTTTGAAAAAAAAAACCCCAATAATCCCCCATATGAATGGCGAATGGCTATACAACGTGAATATGCATGAAAACTGTGTGATTCGCAAGCAAGGGTTAATCGCATCTGGATAAGTAAGTCTCCCTTTGAACTTTCCGTAGTGAACTTATGTCGGATATATTAGTCAACCGGTAGATTTGATATCTTTGAACCGTTGAACTTTGGTGTATACCTAGAATACCATAAGTCATACAATCAACCCTTAATCTACTTTCGTTCTCATTGTTATGTTTGTTTCAGCCATGAATACTACCTGATTTCATAAGTGCATAGAGAACTGGCCTTACAAAACTCTCTTTGAAGTGGCTAACACTTCACACTTACATAGGTGATTCCTAAACGAGTCATTCCATCGATACAATATTTGATATAACTCGTATCAAATTTAGAAACCATTAAAAAGCCTTAATGCTTTATTCTTGGTACTAAACATTGTCTCATCACGAGAATGGACCAAAAAAATTTAGTTGACAATGTTGAACCGTCATTAATGACTTTGTTTGATCTTCTTGAACCTAGATTTTGGGATCTCAGTCTTCTAGATAGAGTTACCGCCACAATGACTTGTCCTCGGCCATAGTCTCATTCCCCTTGATGATTTTTGAACTACCTCTCTAGGTAGGGAGTAGAGGTATGCATTCGAATCAGTTTATCGATAAATCGAATCAATTATTTGTTATCGGTTTATCAATTTATCCATTTCGATTTCGAAATTTTTCTTATCGAGTTATCGATTTTGATTTCGATTTCGAATTTGTCCTCTTCGGTTATCGGTTTATCGATAAACCGATAAGAAATACTATAATTTTTTTTAACCCTTATTCTATAATACTCTTTCCTTTACCTTATGTTCCTAACCCTATTATTTCATCTACCATATTTATGGAATGATCATATTTAAAGCTCAATGGAATGAATTTCAAATTAATGGAAAATAGAATTAGCCGTGATGAGGTATTTTTTTTATACCGTTGGAGTGCTGGTGGCATACATTTGATCCTTTACTTTAGTTTCGTTGCATGTGCTTGTAAACACAATTTTTATGTTATAAACGGTGTTCGTCTTATTTTACCTTCTTTTGGTCTATATTAGTTAGGCGTGCTTATAGCGATATACTTTCCATGGAATCCCGCATATTTTCTTATTGGTGTAATCGATAACCGAATCGATAAGCCCCATAAATTGATAAATCGAAATCGAAAAAATCGAAAACTTATTGAAACGATAACCATAAGCATATGTACAAATTGATAATTGATAAGTAATTATCGATAAGGGTCAAAGTCAAATCGATAAATCGAATGCACATCCCTAGTAGGGAGGGGAGGGTCATATTGACGTCCAATAGTCTGACTATATATAATCGCATCAATGCTTCCATCTTAATAATATTTGTCCTTTTATTTTTCACTTAGTAGTTGATCACGCCCAACTATGCCTTATAAAAAGGATAATGCGGTCATTGCAAATATAATCCGGTTTACAAGTCCGGAGTCGAATCTCACAAAGAACTAAGGTTTAACTACAGCCGTTCACTATCACCAAGAAGACAGGATTGAACAATTCCTAACTTATAGATATTTTTTAACTAATTAACTAATGAATTAACATAGTAAATTAACAACTAACGATACTGAGGGTTAGAAAAAAGATTGAGGAGGTCTAGAGTTATGATTTCCCCTATTGTCAGAATCCTTCGCGCTATGTCTTCTATAATTTTGCCTAAGTATTCTCTACCGATCATGAGCACTCTTATTGCCGTAAATATCTCCCGAGTAATTACGACAATTTACTAGATGCACTCTCCCGAGCTACCCTAGCTGAATTTTAATACAGCTCACTTCAGATCGCACCCAAGGCTTCGTTATCCCTAATTTCGCCTTTAAACCCTCGATTATTGATCCCTCATATACTTTGGGAGTGGTATTGTTTAACAATTACCTAAATATACACTCTCTCCCGAGTTATGCATACTAAATAGGCACAGCTAATTGAGAGCTCTTCAACCAACAACAATATAAATGTAGTTGAACAAATAGAGAAACATTATGGCTCAATTATATAAAAACATTACAAGAATTTATCCTACAAAAAGTTCTATCAAAACTCTAGATAACGAATTAGCTATTCACAATGGTATGTAAAACTACAATACTAAAAGTCATAACCAACAATGAAAAATAAGAAGAGGAAGGAAAAACTCGTAAAAGAATTCCCCGCCTTGCTCCTCGCGTGTTCTTGCCTCCAAGGGTGTTGTCTAATCCTAAAGTAGTGTCTCTGCCTCCTTAGGTCTAATTTGTGTCCAAAATATGTCCCCTCTTTCTTCAAAATAGGTTTAGGACCCCTTTTATACAAGTTGGAATATTGGAGGGCCGAAATAAACTTGTCCCGGACGAAATAGGACTTCTTTTTGACTCCTGGAGTGGCGCGGTCGCGGCCAAAATGCAGTAGGACCGCGGCCAGACAAGCTCTCTGATTTTCTGCCGCAGTCAGTTCCGCGGTCTCGGTTTCGACCGCGTTTTTCAACCTGTTCTGTTCATAATTTGGAAAAATATAAAACATGAAAGTTGTATCCCTTTGAATTATATTTCCAATCATATATTATATAGCCCAAATGGAGTTCGGAGCAGAAATTTATGTCTAGTTTACTAGACAGTGCACAATATGCCTTATCGAGTCTTCGTTTGTTCTCAACTATCAAATTTGACCCCCGAACACGATCCCGGCTTAATTCCTTGAGCTTTTACTTAGACTTCAAAGCTTCAAATCACTTAAATTTATTCCATAACATCTATATAGCTCGGAATCACACCTACAAGGCATAAAACACACAATTAGTGCAAAACACTAGCGATTAAAGCTTAAACTCAACTAAAGTGCTGTAAATTAAAGTGTAATAATCGACTAAAATACGTAATTATAGCCTATCATAAACACCCCACACTTAAACCATTGCTCATCCTCGAGCAATCAAACTACACTTTTTATAGACACGACCTTTTTAAACAATTCTCCTAACTCATCACACCAAGAGTATTTAAAATAGACTCAGCACAAAAGCGTAACATCTTCACCTCAAGATTTGACTCACAAGTACCATGCATTATTCATAACTCACCTATTTACTATAACATAGAGGTCACTGACATTACCTTTTGCTTCATGAATCAAGTGCCCTCACAATACAAGAGAGTAATTCCACACAATAAAATTTAAGAACACTTAGGAACTCAAGATAGAAAGAATTCACTCACTCTCAGAAATAACATCCATATGCCACAAAAGATGCACCATAAGTTTTCCCGTAGTGTACTACTTCACTTATCGAGCTCATTCAATCTTGGATCAATTAGGACTTTATTTGATTGTAATGTAGGCTGCGGGACGGGTAGGGTACATTTAGATATAAGAGTGACTACACCTCCCTAAGCACATTAATACATACATTTTAACATTTAAACCCCATACTTATGTCAAACTAAAATTCCACCTTCACATCAATGTAAATTACCCCATTCTTCTTTAAGTACACTTACGTCAAGAGTCACCACATATCAAGGAATTTTTTTTCCACAACAATCCAACTATATATTTTTTTCAATTCAAGCGGCTCTTCCTTTTTCAAAACAGTGCACCTTTCTCCTTATTCAATTAGTTCCACTCAAAAGCCAAACCAACCACCTCACACTTTAACTTTTACAAAGTTCATAACAATTCAAGTGTTCATGAGAGGTGAAAAGGTTCAAATAGATGGTTAATTAAAACAAATAGGTAAGGCTTGTAATGTGGTTGCCAAAGAAAAAGGATTATAGGATCAAATAGGTTAACTACGATATATAACAATTAGGTGGGTAAAATATACATATCTGGCTCAACAAGAAAACGCCTATATCACTTCCAAGACTGAACAACACTACTATTTCGCTTTGCAAACACACATGGCAAGTTCTAGGTATCAAATGTGATGCACATAATATAACAAATCCTTACATACACATGGCACATAACTCACTCAGGATTGGTTTCATCGACACTCTAGTCAAAGCAGTTAAGCAATGATTAGATCATACAATTTAAGGTGCTTCTACAACAATCAAAAATTGAGACTAAGCATCACAACCAAAGTACTCACTATTCTTAAGGCATAACTAAGTCAAGAGATATTGCTTCAATTCAAAGCACAACACAATGGCTCCTACTCCCTAAAAAAATACTAACTACACCCGGTTCAAATAAAACCCTTGGAAAAGAACCACGACACAAAGAAAAATCAAGGGAGAATTGCTACACTACCTAACAAAAGAAACTCTTTTATTTTATTTTTTCTTTAGACTCAAATCCCTCAAGAAAATTGTCTACTAGATCCATCGTCGGGAAAAGTCCAATTTTTTTTTCTAAACAAAAATAAAAAAAATTTATTCAATTAAACGAACACAACTAAAATAGCATAGAAAGTCACCCAGACAATCACCTCACCCCACACTTAAAATTGTGCATTGTCCCCAATTCACACCATACTAATAAGAGGGTAAAAGAAACTCCCTGGTAGGCCAAAGGCCGAAGCATTAACAGCTCATGGGGTACTCAAACTTCTCCCAAGCTTGGTCCTTTGTGGGGGTACCTTACACTTAGTTCCAACCATTTGGTTTGCTGTTGCATCCTTCCAATACCTTTGCTTTCAATGCCCCTAGAAAATAAAAAATTGACACTACAAAAATAATACAATTAAAAAAAATAAAAAATAAATAAAAAAAAGCAATAAAGCTGGGTTGCCTCCCAACAAGCGCTTGATTTAACGTCATGGCACGACGTGAATTACTTTCTGCCTCCACTTTGAACTTATGAATCAGACCCCAAGTTTTGATTCTGCTCTATGATCATGCTGCTGGGGTGGTAGAACGAATTTGACTGGCCCAATAAAATAATGTAGTATTCTGCACTTCTTGGCCTTTAGATGATGTGTGTAATCCCGACTTTCTGGCAAGAAAGATTCCAGAATGTAAGCACTTTGTTCCTCATTCCTTGACTCCTCAAATGGCTCAGACAACTCTATTCCCATATCATCATCTAAACACAATGTGGAAAAATGCTTGGAGTGAGGACCAATGTGCTGAACTACATGAACACTGGGACTGTCTGCATTCTCAACACTAATGAAAATAGAGTCAACTAAATATCTATCCTCAATATCCTTGGTTGACTGTTATCACGACCCAAAATCCACTAAGGGTTGTGGTGGCGCCGGACACCTCTGTCAGGCCAGCCAACTAACTTATCAATTAATTCCTCTTTTAATACTTTTGAAAATCTAAGGTTTTTCCTTCCATTTTTATAAATAAAAGTTCACTACTAGGATTCACATTTTAAATAATAACAGTTAGAATAAATCTGTTGTAAACCCTCCCAGAAATCTGGTGTCATAAGTACATGAGCGACTACTGATAAGAGAAAATAAAATACAATATCCGCCCAGAATACAGTGGCGGAAAGTAAATACAGTACATTGGAAGGAACTAATCTAGCTACGGTCGCCTCAATAATGTAGCTCACCTAGTCCCAGCGTCATCCATGCTGCTACACCCAATAGGCTGTTAGAGGTGTATATATACCCATGCAACAAACAATGCACAGAAGTGTAGTATGAGTACGTAATCAATATGTACTCAGTGAGTATTCCGCCTAATCCCGAAGGGGTAGAGATGAGATGGCCAACTCCGACACTCACTAGAGGTCAATTAACAATGTTCTATAAGTGCGAGAATAATCATAGATTTGTATAAAAGTTCTGATTGTGAAGCCAGCAAACAGGTAAACACCTCCAGCAATAAATCAAGGACTTCTAAAGTCTGTCCTTTATTATCTTATCAATTTATGTCAAGCCACATAGGGCCAATTCCACATTTACAAATTTCCAAGTAATAGATAAACATGCGCAAATCATGCCGAGGTCGACGGCCCGCTCCAACAGAATGTAAATTGTGCATTACCGAGGGTCGAACGGAATGAACCATAGATGTCTATTATCACCGAGGCGTTCGGCCCGTTCCATAATTAAACACATATCCTGCTCGCAAATCGTCCATGCGATGCAGGCACACATAAAGTACATGCTCAATCAGTCAAATAAGAACTTATCAGGGGAGATTTATTCAAATAAAACCAATTCTCCTTTAACAATTTTAAGGAATGAGGCTTAATCCCTTTGAAATTCATTTACTAATTTAATGTGATTTAGGCAGTTCAAACCATAAATGGGTTCACTATAATCCGTGTATAACATGCTTTTTGGGTCCTAGACCACCCAGACAATAGCATGATAGTAGCTACGCACGGACTCTCGTCACCCCGTGAATACGTAGCCCCCACAAATAGGAGCACATAATCATTTACTTCACCTATGAGGTAAATTCCCCCTCACAAGATTAGAAAGGAGACTCACCTCACTCTGAAGATCCACAACCGGCATCCTACATTCTTCCGAAGACTTGCACCAACGCACAATGCTCCAAAACTAGCCAATGATAATATAAATCCATTTATATATGCTAAATTATACATTACAACCCAATTTATAACCATTCCTAACCCCGAATGAAAAGTTGACAAAAATGCCCTCGAGCCCACGTGCCCGGAATTCGAAATTTCTCGAAGATAAAGGTTACCATGACCTTAGAAACTCAAATATACAATTTTCTCTTAATTCCATTCTCAAAATCATGGCTAAATTCCAAGAATATGATTTTCTAGGTTTTCCACCCAAACCCCAATTTTTACACTAATTCTCATGCCTAAATCCATACATAATCAATGTAGTTAGCTCATAATGGGTGGGAAAAACTTACCTTAGCATGGTTGATGAAGATCCTCTCTTGAACCCTCCAAAAATCGCCAAATGAAGTGGGAGAAATGAGTGAAATGAACAAAACCCGACTTTTAAAATAACCCTTCTGCCTTCAGAACTTTTCGCTTCAGCGGTGCTATTTTCGCTTCTGCGGATACCGCTTTTTCAGTTGATGGCCGCTTATGCAGCTTATCAAATCACCCGACCAACCGCTTCTGCGGTCTAACCATCGCAGAAGCGAAATCGCTTCTGCGGAACAAAATTCGCTTTTGCGGTTCCTGGCTAAACGTCCACTTTCTGCTTCTGTGTCTTCCAAGCCGCTTCTGCTGTTCCACTTCTATGGCTCCAAAACCGCAGAAGCGAAAATACCAGAAGCTGCAGGCCTAAAATTTCATAAGTCCAAAAACTCTCCGTTTGGCCACCCGAACTCACCCCGAGGCCCCCGAGACCTCAACCAAACCAACCAACCAATCCGAAAACACATTACGTACTTGCTCAAGGCCTCAAATCATAACAAACAACGCCAAAACCATGAATTACACCCCGATTCAAGATTTATGAACTTTGAACCTTCCAACTTCCATTTCCGATGCTTAAACCTATCAAATCATGTCCGATTGACCTCAAATTTTGCACACAAATAATATTTGACATTACGGACCTACTCCAACTTTCGGAATTGGATTCCGACCCCAATATCAAAAAGTCAACCTCCGGTCAAACTTTCAAAAACCTTCAAATTTCTATCTTTAGCCAAATGGCTCCAAAATAACCTACGGACCTCCGAATTCACTTCCGATCGCGCCCCTAAATCCAGAATCACCATACAGAGCTATTCACAGTCTCAGAATCCCAAACTGACATCAATAATATTGAAATGCACTTCAAGCCAAACTTATGAGATTCCTTCTAAAATGCTAACTTCCACAATAGGCGCCAAAATGCTCCCAAGTTATCCATAATCCAATCCGGGCATACGCCCAAGTCGAAAATCATCATACAAACCTGCTGTAACCTTCAGATCCCGATTCCGAGGTTGTTTACTTAAAATTCCAACCCTAGTTCATTCTTTCAACTTTAAGCTCCCGAAATAAGAATTCTCTTCTCAAATCAACTCTGGACTTCCCGAAATCAAATTCCGACCATGCGTACAAGTCATAATACCTGAAATGAAGTTGTTCATGGCCTTCGACTACTGAACGGAGCGCTAGTACTCAAACGACTGGTCGGGTCGTTACATTCTCTCCTAGTTAAACATACGTTCGTCCTCGAACGTGCTGAGAACTGTACTGGAGTGGTCTGAAATCACTGTTTAGCACCTGATGCACCTTCCCGTGCTATCACAACTCAGTTGCGGACCTTAGCTCAATAAGTTCTGAAGGTACTCCCTTTTATTCAAGCAATTAAGCCTTAGAGCCTAATTCCAACATCCAGAATTCTACGCCAGGCCTATTTCCAACATACGAGCACTGTATCAATCACCATACGCTGTACTCAAACATGACCGCATAACTCTGTAGAATTTACACTTTGCATCACTTTACTCATAGGACCACAATAACATTCTGTTTGAATTAATCGAAATTCCACGAATCTGATGCTCCCATTGTACCTCATGACCTACATAGGTCTTACTCTAACTATTACAATACCACCACGACGGTTGAGATGCCGAAATTCATAATCAACTACCGAGTCAACTAATTATTGAGTCTATACTTCTGACGAGAAGCATTACCACATTCTGAACCTAATAATAACTTTTGCTCCTTAGTATACTTCATATAATCGGGTTGTACTAATCTTAAATCCCATAATCTCATCTTATCCAGTACATACTGCTCGGCAATAAGACACTCTGAATGCAATCACAAGTCTCATATGACACCACAATGTGCCAATGGCCACCAATCCAAACACAACACAGCAGGAAATCAAACTCTGGAAGGAATTACCTAACTCCCGCACTACTATTGACTTTCCTTAGAAAATAGGAAGCAGGACATTCAAATTTAGCATATAGAAAACCACACTCATCATCACAATGTCGCCGCGCGCAACCCGGTCCAAATAACATACCCATGGCATCGTGCCACCCGATCCAAATAACATACACATGGAGGCGTGCCACCCGATCCAAATAACATACACATGGCGGCGTGCCACCCGATTCAAATAACATTCCCATGGCGGCGTGCCACCCGATCCAAATAACATGCCTATGGCGGCCTGCCACCCGATCCACATATCGATCTCACATAAGGAGATTGCACTTCGAGCTAAATCTGCTCATTACAATAAAAAATATCGAATTTTGATCGTAAGCACACTAAGTGCATAATACCATCCCTGAGAAAACACATTGCGCTATAGGCTACAAAACTCAAGCACAAGTGAAGTGCGATACAAGATCTAAATCTCAAGCGCCATCCGGCTCACCTAACATGATCGCAATGTGGAACCTCAACACATACACAATTCCTCAGGCTGCCTCAAAACTCACACGGCACAATGTATCACTTCATGAAATATCTGACAATGAGATAACACCCTGACTACTCCATAAGGAGCGCATTACAGAAATGAACACAACTGGTCTGCCATATCTAAATCCACCCACCGACCTCAAGTCGATCCTGATCATATCAAATTAAGCCAATGACCTTTCAAAGGTCCATACTAATTTCCTTCTTCGTATAACGTACAAGAACAAACGTCATAACCGGAGCAAACCTCCTCGGTTCATAACCCAATACACAAAGTGCCCTTCAGGCATAAATTCTCAAATTAATGATATTACCACAATCCTTATACTTAGTTTAAATCTTTAGCCAATCAAGTGACTACATGTCACACTTATACAATCTTCCCGTGGGACACGCTCCCATAATCTTTAGAAATACATAACAGGTCCGCACATCTAAACCATTGGACGTACTAACGCTGAAAAGTGATCCAAAATCCTTAACCAGGATGCGAAACCTCTTCCTCAACACATCGATCTCAGGTGAAGCTGAAGACAATACCAATTTACTTTAATCATTCAACTACTTCTTTGCTCATCCGAGCCCGTTATATCCTTGCCAGCCCAAGGTGCAACATTGATCCTCACTTCCAATTCCCATGCTACTCACTGCACCCACTATGCCAGCATACGATAGAACACGATTTTCATCATAACCCCGAAACCGTTAATATTTTAACACTTTATCATATAAGAGCTTTGCACTTTACTTACTTCAGGAGAACCATAGCAACACACAGGTAAATTCCCATAACCGTAGAATGTGCAAATCTGCAAGTAGTGGTCCAAGCCACCATAACCCCTTCCGGAATCTATTTCGTGCTTCCCAATTGCTACATCACAAGCCAACCATCACAGTACATTCTGTGCCACTTTCTCATAAACTGCTACAAAGCTTGATTCTTAATTGTACCTACAAGCTCGACATCATTAGGCACCACACCTTACCTCTTGAATTAACTAGGACTGTTACTGAGAGCCACCCGCCCTGACTTGGTCCTGAATATAATCAACTCCATGAATCTTTTAGCACATTAATACCCTCTCAACGAAGCACCTTGTAGAACCGCTCCCTCTAAACTCGCTTCTATACAAGGCATAAATTCTGAATCTCTTTCCAAGTCCGAACATGAGCCAATAAGGCCAACCATAGCATGCCTCCAATAATTCATTTGCCCAAATTACCACTTATGGTCTTTTTCCGTAGCTGAGATAACCCACCAAGATATTAATAACTGGAAACCTCTCAAGTAGCTAACCATGAAACCCAAATCATAAGCAGTGGGACTCTCCCACTTAGCTTGAAGACATTATTACCAATACTCCGGAGTTCACTATTATTCTACACCTCTTGTTGACATAACCTTGTGCAATCAATCGCCAGCCTTCTCGACATATTATCGTAGAAACACAATTGGATCCTCTAAACCATTAACACCATTCACACAATAATTCCCCTTTGCTACATATCTGGTAGAACTCTTCGCAGAAGCCTCGCCAACCACGCGACTGCTAACCTGCTCATAAGGATACCCCACCTGTGGAAACCATCTCCCGGCATCTTCCAACGCTGCTGTATGGGGCACAATCACTACGACATTAATAACCCATCCTGATTTCGTGCTCACTCTCCAGCTGCACGAGTCCCTTCACCCCTCGTGGACATCCATTGATTGTGCGATAACATCCCTTCACTTCAAGGTCATGCTACGTCTTTCTTCACTTCATGCAGCTCCTTTCCGTCATATCTAATCTCCTGCCACATAACAACACCATGCCTCGAGTTAATCTACCGACTTCCATTGCCCGTCGCTAAAATCCTAGATCTCTCCAAACTATCCTTATGCGCGTAGTCATCCTACTACCAGGACCTATACAACCCCGCCACTCTCCCACTTTGGGCAAACTCACTCATTTAATTGGTTGCTCAGCCAGCGTTCCATAAGCTTGGAATTTTAGAAGTTTAAAACTCCGTCGGACACTTCCCATATGTCCTCCTCATCCCTTGCTGCTCGGTCGTTGCCTTAATGAAATTTATCTTCATAGTACTTGAATCCACAATAGCTGCTAATCTTTAAGCCTTTCCAAAAGTCATCTTTATCTATCCGTCAACCTTAGAAATTCTGATTCGATCTTGAACCACCACATCATGCGATACCTGACAGTTGTATCTTTAATACTATTTCACAATATCTTTCCCCAAGGCGAATTGTAGCAGATCATAACACTGACAAGCTTAAAGCGTTCAATTAAGGCAACAACACCCCCATAAAGAAGAGATCTCCTTCACGCTTGCAATTACCACGTTTCATTACTTCCACTAGTCCACGTCTGACCATCCTTAGTTCTATTGACTTTCCACTGGCAGGAATAAAATACTGAATCCTTTTGATTACACACTGAGTAAACCTCCCTTCAATTCATTCACTGCCCCGACACGTGGGCAAACGCCCTACCATCACAACAACACTGCGGAATAATCGCTCATGAGCATCATTGCAACATGTGCCTAGCCTCAAGGCTCTCAGAAGTTCTGTTATTGAGCTGAAACATTAGGATATCCTTCCAAAGTACGACTATAATAGTCCAATCAACTCTATCGGGAAAATCATCCCGCACCACATTTGTAGTGACATTACAATCCTTTCAATTTTTGATTTATGACAAGCGCTCGCGTCGCGTAAGATTGAGTGGGAAGAAATCAAAGGCATAAGCCTCAAAGGAATCTAACCGCACAATAAGGAAAGCAAGAAGGGAAGTACTCCTAACAGTCCTGCAGCCTGCCGAGGATAAGTACAGACGTCTCCGTACTTATCCGTGAGACTCTACTAGACTTGCTCATGACTCGTGAGACCGACAGGAACCTTGTGCTCTGATATCATGTTGTCACGACCCAAAATCCACTAAGGGTCATGGTGGCTCCGGACACCTCTGTCAGGCCAGCCAATTAACTTATCAATTAATTCCTCTTTTAATACTTTTAAAAATCTAAGGTTTTTCCTTCCATTTTTTTATAAATAAAAGTTCACTACTAGGATTCACATTTTAAATAATAACAGTTAGAATAAATTCGTTGTAAACCCTCCCAGAAACACGGTGTCACAAGCGCATGAGCGACTACTGATAAGAGAAAATAAAATATAATACACGCCCGGAATTCAGTGGCGGAAAGTAAATACAGTACATTGGAAGGAACTACTCTAGCTGCGATAGCTTCAATGATGCAGCTCACCTAGTCCCAGCGTCATCCATACTGCTACACCCAATAGGCTGCTAGAGGTGTATAAATACCTGTGCAACAAAAAATGCACAGAAGTGTAGTATGAGTACGTAATCAACGTGTACTCAGTGAGTATCATGCCTAATCCCGAAGGGGTAGAGATGAGATGGCCAACTCCGACACTCACTAGAGGTCAATTAGCAATATTCTACAAGTGCGAGAATAATCATGGATTTGTATAAAAGTTCTGATTGTGAAGCCAGCAAACAGGTAAACACCTCCAACAAAAAATCAAGGGCTTCTAAAGTCTGTCCTTTATTATCTTATCAATTTATGTCAAGCCACGTAGGGCCAATTCCACATTTACAAATTTCCAAATAACAGATAAACATGCGCAAATCATGCAGAGGTCGACGGCCCGCTCCAATAGAATGTAAATTGTGCACTGCCGAGGGTCGAGTGGCATGAATCATAGATGCATCTATTATCACCGAGGTGTTCGGCCCGTTCCATAATTAAACACATATCCTGCTCGCGAATCGTACATGCGATGCAGGCACACATAAAGTACATGCTCAATCAGCCAAATAAGAACTTATCGGGGGATGTTTATTCAAATAAAACCAATTCTCCTTTAACAATTTTAAGGAATGAGGCTTAATCCCTTTGAAATTCATTTACTAATTTAATGTGATTTAGGCAGTTCAAACCATAAATGGGTACACTATAATCCGTGTAGAACATGTTTTTTGGGTCCTAGACTGCCCGGACAATAGCATGATAGTAGCTACGCCCGAACTCTCATCACCATCTGCGAACGTAGCCCCCAAAAATAGGAGCACATAATCATTTACTTCACCTATGTGGTAAATTCCCCCTCACAAGATTAGAAAGGAGACTCACCTCGCTCCGAAGATCCACAACCGACATCCAACATTCTTCCGAAGACTTGCACCAACGCACAATGCTCCAAAACTAGCCAACGATAATATAAATCCATTAATATATGATAAATTATACTTTACAACCCAATTTATAACCATTCCTAACCCCGAACGAAAAGTTGACAAAAATGCCCCCGAGCCCACGTGCCCGAAATCCGAAATTTCTCGAATATAAAGGTTACCCATGACCTTAGGAACTCAAATATACAATTTTCTCTTAATTCCATACTCAAAATCGTGGCTAAATTACAAGAATATGATTTTCTAGGTTTTCCACCCAAACCCCAATTTTTACACTAATTCTCATGCCTAAATCCATACATAATCAACGTAGTTAGCTCATAATGGGTGGGAAAAACTTACCTTAGCATGGTTGATGAAGATCCTCTCTTGAACCCTCCAAAAATCGCCAAATGAAGTGGGAGAAATGAGTGAAATGAAGAGAACCCGAATTTAAAATAACCCTTCTGCCTTCAGCACTTTTCGCTTCAGCGGTGCTATTTCCGCTTCTGCGGACACCGCTTTTGTCGTTGATGGCCGCTTCTGCTGCTTATCAAATCACCCGACCAACCGCTTCTGCGGTCTAACCATCGTAGAAGCGATTTCGCTTCTGCGGTTCCTGGCCAAACGTCCACTTTCCTCTTCTGCGTCTTTCAAGTCGCTTCTGTGGCTCCAAAACCGCAGAAGCGAAAATACCAGAAGCAGCAGGCCTCTTCTGCATCTTTCAAGTCTAAAAGCTCTCCGTTTGGCCACCCCAACACACCCCGAGGCCCCCGAGACCTCAACCAAACCTTCCAACCAATTCCAAAACAGATTACGGACTTGCTCGAGGCCTCAAATCATAACAAACAATGCCAAAACCATGAATTACACCCCGATTCAAGCTTTATGAACTTTGAACCTTCCAACCTCCATTTCCGATGCTTAAACATATCAAATCACATCCGATTGACCTCAAATTTTGCACGCAAATCATATTTGACATTACGGACCTACTCCAACTTTCGGAATTGGATTCTGACCCCGATATCAAAAAGCCAACCTCCGGTCAAACTTCTCAAAAACCTTCAAATTTCTATCTTTAGCCAAATGGCTCCAAAATGACATACGGACTTCCGAATTCACTTCCGATCGCACCCTTAAATCCAGAATCACCATACAGAGCTATTCACAGTCTCGGAATCCCAAACGGACATCAATAATACTGAAATGCACTTCAAGCCAAACTTATGAGATTCCTTCTAAAATGCTAACTTCCACAATAGGCGTCAAAATGCTCCCGGGTTATCCATAACCCAATCGGGGCATACGCCTAAGTCCGAAATCATCATACAAACCTGCTGGAACCTTCAGATCCCGAATCCGTAGGTCGTTTACTTAAAATTCCAACCCTAGTTCATTCTTTCAAATTTAAGCTCCCGAAATAAGAATTCTCTTCTCAAATCAAATCTGGACTTCCCGAAATCAATTTCCGACCACGCATACAAGTCATAATACGTGAAATGAAGCTGTTCATGGCCTCCGACTGCTGAACGCAGTGCTAGTACCCAAAACGATCGGTCAGGTCGTTACATTCTCTCCTAGTTAAACATACGTTCGTCCTTGAATGTGCCGAGAACTGTACTGGAGTGGTCTGAAATAACTGTTTAGCACCTCATGCACCTTCCCATGCTATCACAACTTAGTTGAGCACCTTATCTCGATAAGTTCTGAAGATACTCCCTTTTATTCAAGCAATTAAGCCTTAGAGCCCAATTACAACATCCAAAATTCTATGCCAGGCCTGTTTCCAACACACGAGCACTATATCAATCACCATACGCTGTACTCAAACATGACCGCATAACTCTGCTGAATTCACACTTCGCATCACTTTACTCATAGGACCACAATAACATTCTGTTTGAATTAATCGAAATTCCACGAATCCGATGCTCCCATTGCACCTCATAACCTACATAGGTCTTACTCTAACTATTACAATACCGCCATGATGGATGAGATGCCAAAATTCATAATCAACTGCCGAGTCAACCAATTATTGAATCTATACTTCTAACGAGAAGCATTACCACATTCAGAATCTAATAATGACTTTTGCTTCTTAGTATACTTCATATAATCGGGTTGCACTAATCTTAAATCCCATAATCTCATCTTATCCAGTACGAACTGCTCGGCAATAAGCCACTCCGAATGCGATCACAAGTGTCATATGACACCACAATGTGCCAATGGCCACCAATCCGAACACAACACAACAGGAAATCGAACTCTGGAAGGAATTATCTAACTCCCGCACTACTACGGACTTTCCTTAGAAAATAGGAAGCAGGACATTCAAATTTAGCATATAGAAAACCACACTCATCATCATACTGTCGCGGTGCGCAACCCGGTCAAAATAACATACCCATGGCGGCGTGCCACCCGATCCAAATAACATACACATGGCAGCATGCCACCCAATCCAAATAACATGCCCATGGTGGCGTGCCACCCGATCCACACATCGATCTTACATAAGGAGATTGCACTTCGAGCTAAATCTGCTCATTACAATAAAAAATATTGAATTTCGATCGTAAGCACGCTAAGTGCATAATACCATCCCTGAGAAAATACATAGCGCTATAGGCTACAAAACTATAGCACAAGTGATGTGCGATACAAGATCTAAATCTCAAGCGCCATCCGGCTCACCTAACATCATCGCGACGCGGAACCTCAACACATACACAATTCCTCAGGCTGCCTCAAAACTCACACGGCATGATGTATCACTTCATGAAATATCTAACAATGAGATTACACCCTGACTACTCCATAAGGAGCGCATTACTGAAATGAATACAGCTGGCCTACCTTAAAAGCCCAAATTCACATCTAAATCCACCCACTGACCTCAAGTCGATCCTGATCATATCAAATTAAGCTAATGACCTTTCAAAGGTCCATAAAAATTTCCTTCTTCTCATAATGCACAAGAACAAACGTCATAACCGGAGCAAACCTCCTCGGTTCATAACCCAATACACAAAGTGCCCTCCAAGCATAAATTCTCAAATTAATGATATTACCACAATCCTCATACTTAGTTTAAATCTTTAGCCAATCAAGTGACTACATGTCACACTTATACAATCTTCCCGTGGGACACGCTCCCACAATCTTTTGAAATACATAACGGGTCCGCACATCTAAACCATTGGACATACTAACGCTGAAAAGCAATCCAGAATCCTTAACCAGGATGCGAAACCTCTTCCTGAACACATCGATCTCAGGTGACGCTGAAGACAATACCAATTTATTTTAATCATTCAACCACTTCTTTGCTCGTCCGAGCCCGTGATATCCTTGCCAACCCAAGCTGCAACATTGATCCTTACTTCAAATTCGCATGCTACTCACTGCACCCACTGTGCCAACATACGATAGAACACGATTTTCATCATAACCCCGAAACCGTTAATATTTTAACACTTTATCATATAAGAGCTTTGCACTTTACTCACTTCAGGAGAACCATAGCAACACAGAGGTAAATTCCTATAACCGTAGAATATGCAAATCTACAAGTAGTTGTCCAAGCCACCATAACCCCGTTCGGAATGTATTTCGTACTTCCCAATTGCTACATCACAAGCCAACCATCACAGAACATTCTGTGCCACTTTCTCACAAACTGCTACAAAGCTTGATTTCATTAGGCACCATACCTTACCTCTTGAATTAACTAGGACCGTTACTGAGAGCCACACACCCTGACTTGGTCCCGAATATAATCAACTCCATGAATCTTTTAGCACATTAATACCCTCTCAATGAAGCACTTGGTAGAACTGCTCCCCTCCAAACCCACTTCTATACAAGGCATAAATTCTGAATCGCTTTCCAAGTCTGAACATGAGCCAATAAGGCCAACTATAGCATGCCTCCAATAATTCATTTGCCCAAATTACCACTTATGGTCTTTTTTCGTAGCTGAGATAACCCACCAAGATATTAATAACTGGAAACCTCTCAAGTAGCTAACAGTGAAACCCAAATCATAAGCGGTGGGATTCTCCCACTTAGCTTGAAGCCATTATTACCAATACTCTGGAGTTCACTATTATTCTAAACCTCTTGTTGATATAACCTTGTGCAATTAATCGCCAGCCTTCTCGACATCTTACCGTAGAAACCCAATTGGATCCTCTAAACCATTAAAACCATTCACACAACAATTCCTATTTGCTGCATATCTAGTAGGACTCTTCACAGAAGCCTCGCCAACTACGCAATTACTAACCTGCTCACAGGGATACCCTACCTGTGGAAACCATCTCCCGACATCTTCCAACGCTGCTGTATGGGGCATAATCACTCCGACATTAATAACCCATCCTGAGTCCGAGGTCACTCTCCAGCTGCACGAGTCCATTCAACCTCGTGGACATCCATTGATTGTGCGACAACATCCCTTCACTTCAAGGTCATGCTACGTCTTTCTTCACTTCATGCAGCTCCTTTCCGTCATATCCAATCTCATGCCGCATAACAACACCATGCTTCGAATTAATATACCGACTTCCATTGCCCGTCGTTAAAATCACAGATCCCTCCAAACTATCCATAGGCGCGTAGTCATCCTACTACCAGGCCCTATACAGTCCTGCCACTCTCTCACTTTGGGCAAACTCACTCCTTTAATTGGCTGCTCGGCGTGCGTTCCCTAAGCCTGGCCTTTTAGAAGTTTAAAACTCCGTCGGACACTTCCCATATGTCCTCCTTATCCCTTGCTGCTCGGTCATTGCCTTAATAAAATTTATCTTCATAGTACTTGAATCCACAAAAGCTGCTAATCTTTAACCCTTTCCAAAGGTCATCTTTATCTATCCGTCAACCTTAGAAATTCTGATTCGATCTTGAACCACCGCATCATGCGATACCTGACAATTGTATCTTCAATACTATTTCACAATATCTTGCCCCAAGGTGAATTGTAGCAGATCATAACACTGACAAGCTTAAAGCGTTCAATTAAGGCAGCAACACCCCCATAAAGAAGAGATCACCTTCACGCTTGCAATTACCACGTTTCATTACTTCCACTAGTCCACATCTGACCATCCTTAGTTCGATTGACTTTCCCCTGCCGGGAATAAAATACTGATTCCTTTTGATTACACACTGATTAAACCGCCCTTCAATTCATTCACTGCCCTAAACGTAGGCAAACGCCCTACAATTACAACAACACTACGGAATAATCGCTCATGAGCATCATGGCAACCTGTGCCTAGCCTCAAGGCTCTCAGAAGTTCTGTTACTGAGCTGAAACATTAGGATATCCTTCCAAAGTGCGACTATAATAGTCCAATCAACTATACCGGGAAAATCATCCCGCACCACATTTGTAGTGCTATTACAATCCTATTAATTTTCGATTTATGACAAGCGCTCGCATCGCGTAAGATTGAGTGTGAAGAAATCAAAGGCATAAGCCTCAAAGGAATCGAACCGCACGATAAGGAAAGCAAGAAGTTGAAGTACTCCTAACAGTCCTGCAACCTTCCGAGGATAAGTACAGACTTCTCCGTAGNAACTAACTTATCAATTAATTCCTCTTTTAATACTGTTGAAAATCTAAGGTTTTTCCTTCCATTTTTATAAATAAAAGTTCACTACTAGGATTCACATTTTAAATAATAACAGTTAGAATAAATTCGTTGTAAACCCTCCCAGAAACCCAGTGTTACAAGTACATGAGCGACTACTGATAAGAGAAAATAAAATACAATACCCGCCCGGAATACAGTGGTGGAAAGTAAATACAGTACATTGGAAGGAACTACTCTAGCTGCGATCGCCCCAATGATACAGTTCACCTAGTCCCAGCGTCTGCTGCTACATCCAATAGGCTACTAGAGGTGTATATATACTTGTGCAACAAAATATGCACAGAAGTATAGTATGAGTACGTAATCAACGTGTACTCAGTGAGTATCCTGCCTAATCTCGAAGGGGTAGAGACGAGATGGCCAACTCCGACACTCACTAGAGGTCAATTAGCAATATTCTACAAGTGCGAGAATAATCATGGATTTGTATAAAAGTTCTGATTGTGAAGCCAGCAAACAGGTAAACACCTCCAACAATAAATGAAGGGCTTCTAAAGTTTGTCCTTTATTATCTTATCAATTTATGTCAAGCCACATAAGGCCAATTCCATATTTACAAATTTCCAAGTAACAGATAAACATGCGCAAATTATGCCGAGGTCGACGGCCCGCTCCAACAGAATGTAAATGGTGCACTGTCGAGGGTCGAGCGACACGAACCATAGATGCATTTATTATCACCGAGGCGTTCGGCCCGTTTCATAATTAAACACAAATCGTCCATGCGATGCAGGCACACATAAAGTACATGCTCAATCAGTCAAATAATTATCGAGGGATATTTATTCAAATAAAACCAATTCTCCTTTAACAATTTTAAGGAATGAGGCTTAATCCCTTTGAAATTCATTTACTAATTTAATGTGATTTAGGAAGCTCAAACCATAAATGGGTTCACTATAATCCGTGTAAACATGCTTTTTGGGTCCTAGACTACCCGGATAATAGCGTGATAGTAGCTACGCACTGACTCTTGTCACCTCGTGCATACGTATCCCCCACAAATAGGAGCACATAATCATTTACTTTACCTATAGGGTAAATTCCCCCTCACAAGATTAGAAAGGAGACTCACCTCGCTCCGAAGATCCACAACCGGCATCCAACATTCTTCCGAAGGCTTGCACCAACGCATAATGCTCTAAAACTAGCCAACGATAATATAAATCCATTAATATATGCTAAATTACTCTTTACAACCCAATTTATAACCATTCCTAACCCCGAACGAAAAGTTGACAAAAATGCCCTCGGACCCACGTGCCCGGAATTCAAAATTTCTCGAAGATAAAGGTTACCCATGACCTTAGGAACTAAAATATACAATTTTCTCTTAATTCCATACTCAAAATCGTGGTTAAATTCCAGGAATATGATTCTCTAGGTTTTCCACCCAAACCCCAATTTTTACACTAATTCTCATGCCTAAATCCATACATAATCAACGTAGTTAGCTCATAATGGGTGGGAAAAACTTACCTTAGCATGGTTGATGAAGATCCTCTCTTGAACCCTCCAAAAATCGCCAAATGAACAAAACCCGAATTTAAAATAACCCTTCTGCCTTCAGCACTTTTTGCTTCAGCGGTGCTATTTCCGCTTCTGCGGATACCGCTTTTGCGGTTGATGGCCGCTTCTGCGGCTTATCAAATCACCCAACCAACTGCTTCTGCGGTCTAACCATCGCAGAAGCGATTTCGCTTCTGTGGAACAAAATCCGCTTCTGTGCTTCCTGGCCAAACGTCCACTTTTCGCTTTTGCGTCTTCCAAGCCGCTTTTGCGGTTTCGCTTCTGCGGCTCGAAAACCGCAGAAGCGAAAAATACCAGAAGCAGCAGGACTAAAATTTCATAAGTCCTAAAACTCTCCGTTTGGCCACCAGAACTCACCCCGAGGCCCTCGAGACCTCAACCAAACCTACCAACCAATCCCAAAACACAATACAGACTTGCTCAAGACCTCAAATCATAACAAACAATGCCAAAACCATGACTTACATCCCAATTCAAGCTTTATGAACTTTGAACTTTCCAACTTCCATTTCTGATGTTTAAACATATCAAATCATATCCGATTGAGCCCAAACTTTGCACACAAATCATATTTGACATTACGGACCTACTCCAACTTTTAGAATTGGATTCCGACCCCAATATCAAAAAGTCATCGTCTGGTCAAACTTCTCAAAAACCTTCAAATTTCTACCTTTAGCCAAATGGCTCCAAAATGACCTACGGACCTCCGAATTCACTTCCGATCATGCCCCTAAATCCAGAATTACCATACGAAGCTATTCACAGTCTCGGAATCCCAAACAGACATCAATAATACTGAAATGCACTTCAAGACAAAGTTATAAGATTCCTTCTAAAATGCTAACTTCCACAATAGGCGCTAAAATGCTCCCGGGTTATCCATAACACAATCCGAGCATACGCCAAGTCCGAAATCATCGTACGAACCTGCTGGAACCTTCAAATCCCAATTCCAAGGTCGTTTACTTAAAATTCCAACCCTAGTTCATTCTTTCAACGTTAAGCTCCCGAAATAAGAATTCTCTTCTCAAATCAACTCTGGACTTCCCGAAATTAAATTCCGATCATGCGTACAAGTCATAATACCTGAAATGAAGTTGTTCATGGCCTTCGACTGCTGAACGGAGTGCTGGTACTCAAAACGACCGGTCGAATCGTTACAACTCTAGTATCTCTTTAACAACATCGACATCCTCAAAATCTAGTGTGATTGATTGTTGGTTTTCTACTCTAGCCTCCTCCTCTATCTCATGCTCGTATTTTTTTAAATCCTCCGGTAATATGGCAATTTCTATAGCCCTTTCTTGCTCATATTGGCTACTATCCACAATGTCAACTTGTTGCGCTTTACCAGGTTCAATTACTTTATTCACTTGAGCCTCCAAGTTGTGAATAGTTGCCCCTTGACTTTTTACCCACAGTTGTATCTCATCATATTGTTTTGTAAGGCACTTTAGCATATCCTCGATCTCTTTCAGGTCCTCATACCTGGGTTCTTTGCTCCTATTAACTTCACCAGAAAAAGAAGAACCATCAAAGTAAGGGGTTGGGGGAAGGTAAGAAATATAAGCACAACCTTGAAAGTGACCATCTTGACCACCACACATATCACACACATTCCATACAAAAGATTGAGTTGGTGCACAAAACTCGCTCTCGGAAATATTTTGATAATTTTGCCCTGAGTGATTTTCTTCACAATATGCATAAGGAAGATTAAAAGTAGAATTACCAACATCTAAATTCTCATAATTCAATGATGCCATGTTTCTCAAATAAACAAATAAAAGTAAAATAAAAAAAATAAAAAAATAAAAAATCAAATAATAAAATAAAAGTTTAAACTTGAAACCTAGTAATATGTATACCTTCAACTACACCGTTAGTTCCCCGACAACAGCGCCAAAATTTGATCACGCCCAAATATGCCTTATAAAAAGGACAATGTGGTCATTGCAAATATAATCCGGTTTACAAGTCCGGAGTCGAATCCCACAGAGAACTAAGGTTTAGCTACAACTATTCACTATTACCAAGAAGACAAGCTTGAACAATTCCTAACTTATAGATATTTAGATTCTTATATTTAACTAATTAACTAATGAATTAACATAGTAAATTAACAACTAACGACACTGAGGGTTAGAGAAAAGATTAAGGAGGTCTAGAGTTATGATTTCCCCTATTGTCGGAATCCTTCCCGCTATGTCTTCTATAAGTTCGCCTAAGTATTCTCTACCGATCATGAGCACTCTTATTACCATAAATCTCTCCCGAGTAATTACGACAATTTACTAAATACACTCTCCCGAGCTACACTAGCTGGCTTTTAATACAGCTCACTTCAGATTGCACCCAAGGCTTCGTTATCCCTAATTCTACCTTTAAACCCTCGGTTATTGATCCCTCATATACTTTGAAAGTGGTGTTGTTTAACAATTACCTAAATATGCACTCTCTCCCGAGTTATGCATACTAAATAGACATAACTAATTGAGAGTTCTTCAACCAACCACTATATAAACGTAGTTGAATAAATAGAGAAAAGCTATGGCTCAATTATATAAAAACATAACAAGAATTTATCCTACAAAGGGTTCTATCAAACTTTAGATAACAAATTAGCTATTCATAATGGTATGTTAAACTACAATACTAAAAGTCATAACCAACAATGAAAAATAGGAAGAGGAAGAAAAAACTCGTAGAGGAATTCCCCGCCTTGCTCCTCACGTGTTCTTGCCTCCAAGGGTGTTGTCTAACCCTAAAGTAGTATCTCTGCCTCCTTAGGTCTAATTTGTGTCCAAAATATGTCCCCTCTTTTTTAAAAATAGGTTTAGGACCCCTTTTATACAAGTTGGAATAGTGTAGGACCGAAATAAACTTGTTCCGGATGAAATAGGACTTTGTTTTTACGCCAGGCGCGGCCGCGGCCAAAACGCGGTAGTACCGCGACCAGACAAGCTCTCTGATTTTCTGCCGCGGTCAGTTCTGCGGTCGCAATTGCGACCGCATTTTTATCCCTGTTCTGTTCAGAATTGGGAAAAATGTGAAACATGAAAATTGTAGCCCTTTATTTTAGATTTCCAACCATATATTATATAGCCCAAATAGAGTTTGGAGCAGAAAGTTTTGTCCAGTTTACTAGACAGTGCGCAATATGCCTCATCGAGTCTTCGTTTGTTCTCAATTATCAAATTTGACCCCCCGAACATGATCCCGGCTTAATTCCTTGAGCTTTTACTCAGATTTCAAATCAGTTAAATTCATTCCATAACATCTGTATAGCTCGGAATCACACCTACAAGGCATAAAACACATAATTAGTGCAAAACACTAGCGATTAAAGCTCAAACTCTACTAAAGTGCAGTAAATTAGAGTGTAATAATCGACTGAAATACGTAATTATAGCCTATCATCAGTAGTCATTCTAAAACATAGTGAAAATTAAGAATGAGCTATCAATATGTTAGTCACACCCAGTGACGGAACTAGAATTTTATGTAAGCAGGTTCAGTCGAAAACAATTATAACTAATATAAACAGTAACATGAAGCAATTTTTTGTCGTTTTTGTTCATAGCGTAATCTTAAAATGAAATCATCTTAAAGTCGACTCTTTATAGTTCTGACAATTTTTTGCTTATTTTAATTTAACAAATTTAAATTTAGCTAATTTAAAATTTTGTTATACTTTAACCAAAAAATAATATTTGACCAATCAAAAAATTATTAACTCTAAGAAACTTGAGATTATATAATATTTTTTAGTTTATAAGTAACAAATTATTAGTTATAAAAGAAGGCAATAAGAAAAGAGTTACAAACTAAACTAAATCAATACCAAAATGATAAATAATTAAGAGAGCTTATACAGTAGTGTAATTAATATTTAACTAAAAAACAACGAAAAAGTTTCACATAAATTAAATTAAGAAATAATATTATTTTCAACAAATATACTTGCAAGGCTTAGCAAATGTTATAAAGGAGAAATCTAAAATTACCTTTTGAAGTAAAGTAAACTTCAGTATAAGTTTTATTTGTGTTTATGTGACGACCCAAAAGATGATCACCTATTTTCTTACCCATTTTGTACTTTCAAGGCCTTGAAAACCTCATTTAGGGTTGTCTCGATTTGCGTACTCAATCCGGGCGCGTAGCCGGAAAGCTTAAATATGAATTATGTAAGAAAAATACTAAATTTTGATATAAAAATGAATAAATTTGACTTCGGTCAATATTTTAGGTAAACGGACCCGGACCCGTAATTTGACGGCACCGGAGGGTCCGTAGGAAAATATGGGACTTGGGCGTATGCCCGGAATCGTATTCCAAGGTCCCAAGCCCGAGAAATCAATTTTTGTGTGAAATTATTTTCTGGAAATAATTAAGGAAATTGGAAATAAAATTTGATTAGAAGATTATGGTATTGGGCTCGTATTCTGGTTCCGGCGCCCGATATAAGTCTTATATATGGTTTAAGCACTTTCTGTAAAGTTTGGTTGAAAACGGACGTCGTTTGACGTGTTTCGGACTTAAAATAAAAAATTGTTATGTTATGAAAATTGGAAAGAAATCATGAATTTTGAGGCTTAATTCGATGTATATAATGTTATTTTGGCGATTTGATCTCACGGATAAGTCCGTAGGATATTTTTGAGGTTGTGTGTATGTTTAGTTTGGAGTCCCGAGGCCTCGGGTGAGTTTTGGATAGGCCACGGGTAGCATTTTTGAACTTGAAAAAGTGCTAGTATGATCTGACCCGCAGGCTTCACATTCGCAAATGCGAAGATTTGCTCGCAAATGCGAAGGTGCCCATTTTGTTCAGGGATCGCAATTGCGATCATTATGTCGCAAATGCGGAAGTGGGACTGTCGCAAATGCGAAGTCCCCCATTTTGACCAGTGTTCGCAAATGCGAACCAAATCTCGCAATTCCCATAAATGGTCGGGGTTCGCAATTTCGAACCCCAGTTCGCATTTCTCACATCTAAGGCCTGCATATTTTATACTTAGTCGAATTTTGAACCATTCTCACCATTCTTTCAAAACCCAAACGCATTTAAGCGATTTTTCAAGAACAAGACTTCTTCCAAATCATTTGTAAGTTGATTTTTACTCATTTCTTTCAATCTTTAACCTCATTTAACATGTTTTCAACTTAAAATCAAAGATTTTCATGGGAGAAATTGGGCGTTTTGGGTAGAACCTAGGTTTTTTTCTAAAATTAGGGANGGGGGGGGGGGGGGGGGGGGGGATGGGTAACCAATTGCTTTGCACATTCCCTGTTACACAAAAAGCTAAGTCAATGAGACTATAATGAAAACTAACTAAAACTAAAACGAGTTTTTGAGGAAAACTACCTGAATTGATCTTCTGAGTTGATATTATGGTGCTGCAGAGTTTGAGTCCATAATGGAGTTTGTTCCAGTGAATGTTAGAGCTGGAATAATTTTCCGGAGAACCTTATGCTTCACAAGTATGTGTATTGTGTTTTAGTGCCTATAAAGTGTGAACTGATCTTCTGAGTTGCTAGTATGGTGCTGCAGAGTTTGAGTCCATAATGGAGTTTGTTCTTAAGACATTCGCTAGTGTTTCCAGAGACATTCGCTGATTAAGATAATTTCTTTGCAGGTGTTATTAACTCCCAAAAGTTTGTAACTGATTAAGACATATCTTGAAATGCAGTTACTGTTGCATATATCCCAACATAATTTAGGAACCTAAATGTAGGTAAAAGTCTGTAACTGATTAAGAGATATCTTGAATGTTGATTTGAACCGAAATGCAGGTGAACTATGTTACTTCTGATGGTTAGACAGTGTTTTAAATTAAGTTGGAATGACCTGTGCTCTTCAGAAACTCCTTAATCCTAGTTCTTTTAGAAGAAAAATCATAAAACCCACACTATACAGCCTGTGGAATAGTGTTCCAAATGTTACTTGCATTTTTTTAATAGGATATGTTACTTGCATTTTTGTTTAGACCTCTTCTCCTCCAACGTTTTAGAAACTCTATCATTGAGTTAGGCATTGACCAACTAGTTCCCAAGATATTTAGGAAAAGACTCCATATTTGAGTGGTGACTTTGCAGGAAAAATAGAAGATTAAAATCCTCTGGGTGTTCCTCGCATAAAAAGAATCTACTGCATAAATGGAGACCTCTTCTCTAGATAGCCAATGCCTCTGCCTCATTGTTTATTGTCTCATGTATTTCCTTCCCCCTTGCGTAATACATCACCTTCTTCATCTCTCAACACAAAACCTATGGAACTTCTTCCTGGTTTTCCTCAATATGTTCCATCTTTATTTACTTTGATCCACCTTATGCTAGGAAACTACCATGTTACCTATGTCACCTTGAGAGTCAACAAATAGGAGTAGTAAGTTTTGAAAGTTTTAAAATATATGATATATGGTTCTTCTATAAATTATAAGTTTAATAATTCTATTCTAGAAAATTTAATGAACCAATATGTGAAAAATATAAAAGAAATTAGAGATAGTTTAAACGTTTGATAGTTTTAATTGTTTAAGTGATAGTTTTAATAAATTTTCGTTCAATAGTTTTAATTGTTAAAATGATATTTTTGAGCCATGGAATTACCTGCTAATAGGATGGTTATTTTATTTTAACTACATTTTTCATGAATTCCACCTTTTTACTAACGCATTTTTAGCTCTTTCACTAATTATAGAAAAGAAAAGACTATCTTGAACGTCACGGACAATCCTACAAATAAAAGATGGATGTATTGTGAAAGATTTAGTAAAGAACATTTGGATGGAGTAGAAGATTTTTTAAATCATGCCTTTTCTGAAAAATAAGATGGAGAAAAAATTGCATGTCCTTGTACGGAGTGTATGCTTATCCATCAAGTAAATCGGGCTACAACATATGATCATCTTGTGGTTAATAGTATTATACCATCCTATGATACTTGGTTTTGTCATGGTGAGTCTCTAAAGAGATCAAACAATGCTGAAGCAAATAATCGCAGTCGGTCAACTCAAAGGGGTGATGATATGAGAGGAATGATACATGATGCATTTACAGGTGTTACACAGTTCATGGATACTGATGTTAGCGAATTAGGTGGAATAGAGCATAACTTTCAAGATAATACTGCTCATCCATCTGGAAATCAACCGTATCCAGAGGTGGATAAGTTTGAACGGCTCATGAAGGAGGCAAATGAAGAACTATATCCAGGATGTAATAAATTTAGCTAAATATCCTTTTTGATGCACCTGTACCGTACAAAATGCATGTTCAAATGGTCAAATGAATCGTTTAATGCTTTGTTTGAACTATTGAAGGATGCGCTGCCTGAAGGAGAAAAATTGCCTCCTTCTTTCTATGAGACCAAAAAGATAGTTGAAGGCTTGGGCTTAAAGTATGAGAAAATTCATGCTTGTCCCAATGATTACATGCTTTTTAGGAAAGAGTTTGCTAATAAGAATGTCAATAAATGCAATGTTTGTGGAGCTTCTAGATGGAAAAATAATGCTAGAAAAATCCCAGCCAAGGTCCTAAGGTATTTTCCTTTAAAACCAAGGCTACAAAGACTGTTTATGTCTTCGGAAACTTCTAAAGCAATGCGTTGTCATCATGAAGAGCGCAACAAATATGGAGTTCTACGACATCCTGCAGATTCTGAAGCTTGGAAAAAATTTGATAGTAAATATCCCGAATTTGCTGGAGACCCTCGCAATGTGCGCCTAGGACTATCTTCTGATGGGTTCAATCCATTTGGCACAATGTGAACTGTTCATAGTACATGGCCAGTGATTTTAATGCTATATAATCTTCCTCCATGGATGTGCATGAAACCAGAGTTCTTCATTCTGTCCTTACTTATTCCTGGACCCAAAGCGCCTGGCAATAATATCGATGTATTTTTGCAACCTCTAATAGAAGAGTTAAATGAATTATGAGATGTTGGGGTAGAAACATACGATGCCTCTACTAAGGAGATACTTCAAATGCGAACAACTCTCATGTGGACTATAAATGACTTTCCTGCATATGGTACTCTCTCTGGATGGTGCACTTATGGTCGGTATGTATGCCCTTCTTGTAACATAAACACTCAATATAGAAGGCTGAAACATGGCAGAAAGTTTTATTACATGGGGCATCGACACTTCTTGAAGTCGGTACACAAATATCGGAATGATGCGAAATCATTTGATGGGACTAAAGAAACAAGACCTATACCTTCTCCAGTATCTGGGTTAATAGTGCCGAATCAAGTAAAAGATATAAAATTTACTCCCGGCCAGTCAATGAAGGGGTAAGTGGGGTGATGAAAAACACATGGAAAAAGAGAAGTATTTTTTTTAGTCTAGGCAAAAGAGCTATGCAGATCATAAGGTTCGAGGTGTAGCTTTCATGGTTGGTGAGCGGGTAATGCTCTGAGTGTCGCCTATGAAGGGCGTGATGAGATTTGGGAAGAAGGGCAAGCTTAGCTCTAGATTCATTGGTTCGTTTGAGATTCTTGATCGAGTGGGGGAGGTGGTTTATAGACTTGCATTTCTGCCTAGCTTATCAGCCGTGCATCCTAATTTTCATGTATCCATGCTTCGGAGGTATCACGGTGATCCAGCCCACATGTTAGATTTTAGCACTGTGCAGTTGGACAAGGATTTGTCTTATGAGGAGGAGCCGGTAGCTATTCGAGACCGGTAGGTTTGTCAATTGATATCCAAGAGTTTCCCTTCTGTTCGTGTTCAGTAGAGAGGTCAGCCTCCTGAGGCATCGACCTGGGAGTCCAACTCTGATATGCGGAGTCGTTATCCTCATCTTTTTCCCGACTCAAATACTTCTTTCTTTTGTCCGTTCGAGGACGAACAATTATTTTAGAGGTGGAGAATGTGACGACCCAAAGGGTCATCACCTGTTTCCTTACCCATTTTGTACTTCCGAGGCCTTGAAAACCTCATTTAGGGTTGCCTCAATTTGCGTGCATAGTCCGGGCGCATAATCGGAAAGCTTAAATATGAATTATGTGAGAAATTTGCTAAATTTTGATATTAAAATGAATAAATTTGACTTCGGTCAACATTTTGGGTAAACAGACCCGAACCCATGATTTGACGGTCTCGGAGAGTCCGTAGAAAAATATGGGACTTGGACATATTCCCGGAATCAAATTCCGAGGTCCCAAGCCCAAGAGATAAGTTTTTGTATGAAATTATTTTCTAGAAATAATTAAGGAAATTAGAAATAAAATTTAATTAGAAGATTATGGTATCGGGTCCATATTCTGGTTCTGGCGCCCGATACAAGTCTTATATATGGTTTAAGCACTTTCTGTAAAGTTTTGTTGAAAACGGACGTCGTTTGACGTGTTTCGGACTTAAAATGAAAATTTGATGTGTTATGAAAATTGGAAAGAAAATATGAATTTTAATGCTTAATTCGATGTATATGATGTTATTTTATCGCACAGATAAGTCCGTAGGATGTTTTTGAGGTTGTGTGTATGTTTAGTTTGGAGTCCCGAGGGCTTGGGTGAGTTTTGGATAGGCCATGGGTTGCATTTTTGAACATGGAAAATTGCTGGTATGATCTGAACTGTATGCAAAGCCTGGCTCGCAAATGCGAAGATTTGCTCGCAAATGCGAAGATTTGCTCGCAAATGCGAAGGTGCCCATTTTGTTCAGGGATCGCAAATACGATCATTATGTCGCAAATGCGGAATTGCGACTGTTGCAAATGCGACACTTTTGGTCGCAAATGTGAAGTCCCCCATTTTGACCAGTGTTCGCAAATGCGAACCAAATCTCGCAATTCCCATAACTGGTCGGGGTTCGTAATCGTGAGATGCAGTTCGCACTTCCCACATTTGAGGCCTGCGTATTTTATACATAGTCGAATTTTGAACCATTTTCACCATTCTTTCAAAACCCAAACACACTTAGGCGTTTTTCCAAGAACAAGACTTTTCCAAATCATTTGTAAGTTGATTTTTACTCATTTCTTTCAATCATTAACATCATTAAACACGTTTTCAACTTAAAATAAAAAAGTTTCATGAGAGAAATTGGGGTTTTTGGGTAGAACCAAGGTTTTCTTCTAAAATTGGGGATTTGGACGTCAATTGGAGGTTCGATTTCAAAACAAATTATATATTTGGGTTCGTTGGGAACGGGTAACCGGGTTTTGATTTGAACCTTGGATTTTGACCATGTGGGCCCAGGGGCATTTTTGATATTTTCAGGTAAAACCTTGCAAAACTCATTTTCAAGCATTGGGGTTGATTCATTTAGTGTTTATTAATGTAATTAAGTAACTTGTGACTAGATTCGAGCAGATTGGAGGTGGAATCATGAGGTAAAGCTATAGTTGAGGCTTGAGTTGAGTTCAAAGCATCGATGTAAGTGTTTGATTTAACCCTAGCTTGAGGGATAATGAGTTGAGTCTTAATTGCTATTTGGTATTTGTCAAGTATGATGTGTAGGTATGGTGACGAGTATCTACACGTTGTTGTCTAGCATGGTTGTGGGTCTTTAAATTGTGAATATTTTTAATTCTCTATATTCTAATTCCTTAGTGATGGTTTTTAATTGTTGGTGTGATTCTTAATTGTTGAGAAAGGATTGTGAAAATATACGAACTAATTGAACCCTTTAGAGCATTGGCTCAAGTGGTAAAGTGAGATATGAAATGAAAGTGAAAGAAGAGAATGAATTGTTAAATTATTCTCTAGCCGGGATATTGAGATTGTTGAGGTTATGCCCTTGCCGGGTTTGATTGTTTAATTGTGTTCCCTTGCCGGGATTTCTATAATAAATTTGTTAATTCCCTTGCCCCTTGTTTGTGATTGTTGATTGGGTGAGGAAGAGTGTTAAAGCACGAAGGGTGATGCCATGCATTGTTTGTTTATGGTAAGGAAAGAGTGTAAAGCACGAAGGGTGATGTCGTGCATTGATTGCTTATTATGAGGAAAGAGTGTTAAAGCACGAAGGGTGATGCCGTGTCGCACGTTGTACCATTCCGTGCCAATTCTATTGATTATATGTGAGGAACGAGAGTAAAAGCACGAAGGGTAATGCCGTGCACATGTTATTTCTTGGTGAGTATGAGGGTAAAAGCACGAAGGGTGATGCTGTGCACTTGTTGATTTCTATTTTCATTACTTGTGATTGCGTTGTGTTTTTATTTCCTTCGTTACCGGACGAATCTTATTTGGAAATTGTTGTTTCCCCACAACATGCTCCCCCTCCCATTCTGTTTATCTGTCTTTGTATTTCAATTCCGCTGTATATATATGAAATTGCACAGGTTTATATTGTAATCCGGTCTAGCCTCGTCACTACTTCGCTGGGATTAGGTTAGACACTTACCAGAACATGGGATTGGTTGTGCTGATACTATACTTTGTGCTCTTTTGCACAGATCCAGGTTTTGGACAGCAACAACATTAGCACGGGAGCCAGCCTTTAGTCTAGCGAGACACCGATGTAGCCTTGCTGGCGTTCGCTGGCTCGGCGTCTCCTCTATCCGTTACTTTAGTCTGATATCTCTTTGTACTCGAGACAAATAGTTATATTTTCTTTCAGACATTATATTTTGTACTCTTAGTAGTTCGGGAGTGTTGTGACACCAGTCTTGGGTAGAGGCTTATGTTGAATTTTCCGCATTTCTATTCAGTTTTCTTTAATTTAAGACTTTTGCTTACTTAATTAATTCCGTTGCTTTTATATTATTACCGATAATTGCTAAAAAAGATTATGTTATTAATGAATGACTATTTAAACTTGGCTTGCCTAGCTCCCATTAGTAGGCGCCATCACAACTCCCGAAGGTGGGAAATCCGGGTCATGAAAGTTTAAGTAAAGAAAACAAACTTTAAATTAAAATAGAGAAAATGATAAAATATAAGTCATTGGAGTAATAAATCAATAAAGCAAGGTATGGTTTATTTAACCTACAGAAAAGGGCCTGATATATCCTCTACTAAGACGTATTGTTCAATACCGTCCCTTATTGTACTTTTTGTTCCTTAAAGCCCTTACCGTCCAACAAAGTTTTATATATGCACAAATTTTAACGTCTGGGACATGTGGCTCGCTATGGGAAGACCAAAAATCACCTACAATAAATAAAACCAACCCGCCCCAGTTCCTCTGCCTGGCCCGCCCCATAAACCCAATCAACTAAGTAAATACACTACAATCACTGTAAATAACACATAAACAAAAGATCAAAAACTAAGAAAAAGAAATAATGAACAGGATGGGTTCCATTAGTGACAAAATTGCGGATCTGAGACTCAAAAAGGTGATTTATTTCTTAAAATATTTCATGATTCATCTAAGTAAAGTGGTGTTTCTACTAAATTTGTTAAAGAAAGTGCGATTTCTACCTATTGTTTCGAGCTTGGGTTTTTTCAGGAAAAATGTGCATATTTCTGTTATTATACATGCTTCCTACTTTGTAGTTTGTCGATTTAATGTTATTTTGTCGTGCATGTGCATTTTTTGAGGTGGTCCTTTATTTACTGATTTCTGATGGTCTATTATCTTTGAGTTGTGTTTTTTTGCTCGTGTATGATCGAATGAGGTCAAATTATACATTATGCGTGTGATTAAGTACATTAGAAAGTGGTAGCTATGCATTCTTTATTGTAATGTTCTATTTTTTTCCCAATGTTCTGCTTTCTTTACTATTTTTCTCCATTCTTTATTGTTTGATTTATGATTTCTTTATTAAGTGGAGTCCATTTTA
Source organism: Nicotiana glauca (assembly GCA_026770625.1). Classification (NCBI taxonomy): domain Eukaryota; kingdom Viridiplantae; phylum Streptophyta; class Magnoliopsida; order Solanales; family Solanaceae; genus Nicotiana; species Nicotiana glauca. Next base: position 35,463 of record MU718826.1, on the reverse strand, counting down.
TATAAAGTATTAATTTATGGTCATAAAAGTTTTTACATTGTCTTATTTATGTTTGTAGATGGTTATTGTTGACCTAGTTTTCAATTATGGGGGTGACTGGATTAAAGAGCCACACCTAGTCTATTCAAAGAAGTTGGTCCACATTTGGAAAGTTAAGATTCAGACCTATTGTCCTTTAAAGATGTAGTAGATGAATACATTCTTCTGTTAGGGTATATAGGGGTATAACAATTAATAATTGCTAGCCCATCTGGTAAGTATTATGAAGTTGAAGGAGATATAGGGATTAGACAACTTTTATGCCTTGTCTGTGATGAATTTAAAGGTACTAAATATCTATGATGTAGATGAGTGTGAAGAAAGTATTTTTGTCCCAAACATTGTCAACCATACTGAGGCTTATATATCTCAAATATTAGTTGGTACTGATGATAGAAGTGGTGAAGATGGAGATGAAGCTAAAGATCAGGCAGGTTCTGATAGCCTGACCTATGATTCTAAAGAGTTAGAACAACTTGAGGCTCAAAAGAAAAAGAATCCTAGTGAAAACCTTAATGAATACAAAGAGATTTACAAAGGCATGTCTTTCAAGTACATTCCTGAAGCTATAAAGTTCATGAACCTTTATTCATTGGTTAATCAGAAGAAATTAAAGTTGGTGAAAAGTGATAAAATTAGAGTGAGGTATAAGTGTGTATTGGGCTGCCCATTTAATCATTTCCATTGAAAAGGGAAATGAGGGATTTAGAGTGAAGACACTAGATCCAAGACATGACTGTAATCCTGCTTTTGATAACAGTAGGGTTGAATATAGCACTATAGCTTAGTACTTCAAGAAGAAGTTGCAAGACGACCCTAAGTATAAGGTGAAAGAAATAAGGGCAGACCTGAAGAATTCATTTCAACTTAATGGTAGTAAATGTAAGGTTAAAAGGGCAAAGATAATGATATTGGAGAAGTTGGAAGAGAGTTTCACTGATGATTATAAAAAGCTTGAAGCATATGCCAATGCTTTGAGGGATAGTAATCTTGGAAGTGATGTGGTTATTAATTTATCTAAAGAATCATTGTTGCAAGGCAAAAGGAAATTCCTTAGGATTCAGATTTGTTTTCATGCATTAAAGATGGGGTACAAAGAGGGCTTGAGACCATTTATTGAGCTTGACGGTACATTTTTAAAGGGGAAGGCTAAAGGACAGCTATTAGTTGCTGTTGGGCAAGCTATATAACATGAATCACTTTTATCCACTTGCTTGGGTTGTAGTGGATAGGGAAACAAAAAGAAGTTGGACTTGGTTTCTGGAGCTTCTTCACAATTCATTGGACTTGAATATGGGAAATGGAGTCACATTTATCTCAGATATGCAGAAGGTATAACTGTTTCTTTACTGTTTTTTGTCACAATTCTTTAGTGTTTTTTACTAACGTTTCTTTACTGCTTCTTTACTGTTTCTTTACTATTTTTTTACTAACTTTTTTTTACTGTTTTTTTGTACAGGGATTAATGGAGGCAATAAAGACAGTACTTCCCGAAGCAAAGCATAGGTTTTGTGTGAGACATGTAGAGTCAAACCAGTGCAAAGAGTATAGAGGTCTTGAAATAAAGAAGTTACTTTGGTGGAGTGCTTCGGCCACTTATGAAGAAGATTTCAAGGATAAGTTGAGCAACTTAGGACAATTGAAGGAAGCAGTTGTTATAAACCTGTTAAAGTAACCCCAGAGTTGGTGTAGGGCATACTTTGACATTGCTTGTAAAAATCAAGGTGTGGATAATAATTTTACATAATCTTTCCATTCTTGAATATTAGAAGCTATATTCAAGCCCATCATCAAGATGTTGGAAAATATAAGACTCAAAGTAATGAATTAGTTGAGAAAAAATGAAGATGAGGTGAGAACATGGAAGACAGACTACAACCCTCAAATTATGAAGCTTTATAATGACTATCTGAAGATAGCTCATTCCATTGAGGTTGATTTAAATGGTGATGATGGGTTTAAAATAGTAGAAGGGATTGAAAAATTCATTGTCAATTTACAGGGAAAAAGATGCACATGTACAGGATGGGATCTTTCAGGGATCCCATGTCCTCATGCAATAAGATCATGCTTATATTTAAAGGAAGACCCTTTGAAGGATATGCACTGGTGGTATAGCAAAAAAGCCTTTCTACTTACTTACAAGCATAAGTTACAACCTGTACCTGGTGAGAAATTTTGGAAACTAGATCCATCTCAAGCCATGGAACCTCCAAAACTGGTGAAACAAGCTGGCAGGCCTAAAGTCAAAAGAGATAGAAAAAAGGATGAGGCAATCAAGAGGCAAGGGGAGTAGAGTCAGTCTAGAAAAGGCAAAATTATAACTTGTGGAATTGTGGAAAGGCAAACCATAATGCAAGGGGATGTAAAAAGGTATGGACCTAATACTTAGCAATGAACTTGTTATTATAATTAATTGATATTAACTATTTCTTTTTTACATTAAACAACCAATTAATGTGCATAAAGTGAAAAAGAAGAAGCAGCCATCAAATGAAAATAATGGGCAGACATCTAGGGCTAAGAAGATAGCCAAAAGACAAAGGACTTTAATTAATGAAGACACTGATGATGATGAGGTATTGGTAGATATCAATTTATCAGCACCCAAAGTATCCCAAACAAGTGAAGGCATTGGCATCAGTCAATCATTTATCTTTATGCCACTCCAACTCTGGATGCTTCTTCTGATTTTGATGATGGTCCTGAGTCTCCATTAAGGCCTAGTATTATATCAAAATCACAAACTAGACTCATGGAAAATAGAAGGTTGGTATGAACACTGGGACAAGGACAATTAAATTTATAGGAGATAACACAGGTGTAAATGAACCTGCTGATCTTCCATACTCCCCAGTAAACTTGACATGAAAGGGAAAGGTAGCAATCACTGGGAATCAATTGGAGATGCAAACAAGACAAATAATTTGGAAGTTGAAGACAAGAAAGGGGCCTTGATAATGTAATTAGGACTTGTTTTGTTAGTTTGTAGCTAAAGTGAAACTTAAACACTTCGTTTATTTTTGTCGGCATTTAGAGTTGGATGCCTTGTTATGACTAAGGTTGAATGAGTTTTTAAAGTTATAGATGTGGCATTCACTTCTCCAATTTGATGTAATAGGCAGAGTTATGACTTGTTGAATTACTCTTACTGCCCAATTTTTGTTAATGTTACTACCTAGGTTTTTTGTATTACTGCCCAGTTTTTTGGCCTTGTTACATGCTGTCCTTAAGCAACTTTTGTTGTGTTTGTTACTGCTGCCCTGCAGCCCAGTTTTATAAGTTTTTTTACTGTATTCCTATTGTGTTATGTATAAGACAATTACATAAGGAATTGTGCTGCAGTTTTTTTGGCCTTGTTATTGCAGTTTTTTGGCCTTGTTATTGCTGTCCTTAAGCAATAGTGCTTCAACTTAGATTAGTACTACATGTTAGCAATTATCTGTTTAAGATGTTTTGTAACTTTCTTCTACTTTTAGGCTTTCTTCAATATATTTAAGCTATGCAAATAGAATTAACCAATTGATTTCAAATTCTATTGAAATGTTTATGTTGTTCTATGTAATTTATATGAGGAAACAAAGGAGAAGAAATGATCAAATGAAAATGATGGCTAGTTAACAGTTTAAAAAAGCTTTCTTACAGCAATTTGACCAGCAATAACATTACAATATAAAATCCAACCATTAAATAATATTCCAATAATCATTAAGTTAACAATGTCATTACAATACAAAATCTAACCATTAAACATCTAATGGAAACTCCCAACAAGTTCAACATTCCAATATTCAACTATAAATACAATATTCCCCTTCTACAAACTACTTTCAACATAATTTCACTTCATTATATAGGGGAATGCAAATCCAACTATTAGCGAGCATAAAATTGTGATGATCATCTTCAAATTCACCACTTTTGCTTCCAATTCCATATTTTTTTAACTTCAAAATTCCTCATAGAATCTATGAGTTCAATCTTTTCAGTCAGCCCGTCTCTTTCAACCTTAAGAGCTTTCAAAGAAACAAACATTCAACATCTTAATCTTGTGATTTGCAGCTTCTAATCTTACATTGTTAATTGCAATTAAAGAAGCATCAGGATACTCTTCATCATACCATTCCCAAAACCCACATCATTCACTCTACACAAACCACAACAAAATGAATTCAAACATTTAACATTATAATGTTGGGAATTGTAACTAGAATCGAAATAGAGAAATAAAAACTACCTCAGGTTTAGGACATTTGTAAAGTATTCTACCAGGGTTTAAGAGAGTTTTTGAAGTAAAGTGATTAGAAACTTGCCCACATCGGCAGATCCTCTTCGACGAACAACTATTTTTCGACGTTGTGTAGCAGTGTCCGGCCAGCTGAATACTTAGCAATGGGAGCGAAGAAGAAGCCCAATAAATTTTGATATTTTGATTGTGTTTTTACAGCAGGTTTTTTATTTATGGTTTTATCAGAATGAAAACGATGAAGAAGCCCTAGAATTTTGATATTTTATTTGTGTTTTTTACGGTGGTTCTTGATTTATGGGTTTATGAGCCGGGCGGGCGGGGCAGTGGAATTAAGGTGGGTTGGTTTTATTTAGTGTAGGTGATTTTTGATCTTCTCAGAGCATGCCACATGTCCCAGACATTAAAATTGGAGCTTATATAAAACTTTGTTGGACGGTACGGGCTTTAAGGGACGGAAAGTATAACGGGGGACGGTATTGAATAATATGTCATAGTTGAGGGGTATATTAGGCCCTTTTCCGTTTAATTTGATGCAAAACAGTTATACTAGGCCTAGCATTTGCACATTCTTGTTGCTATCTATACAAAAAAGAAGTATAAAAGCACTGACTGGGAACTGAACACATGACCTCACCAAAAAGTCCAAAACTATGAATCTGCCTGACCACTTTTGCTAGAGAAAAGAAATTGTCACGTGGGTTCAAATATAATATTTTATATAAAGTTACCCTACTTTAGCTGTTATTTACATTGATGCACAGTAGTATTTTCCGACGAAGAGGGTTCAGTTGAACCCCTTTAGCAATATGTGGGTGCGCCACTAGTCACATCAGGCTATTGCCTCTACCCAAAAGGGTCTAAACCTATGTTCTCAAGTGTCAACATATCACCCAAGGACTCAATGTTCGAAGTTTGGTGGCTTCACAACAATTGAAGCAGAATCTGATAGAGTATCCATCTATTTTGTGGGTCGATGTGCATAGCCAATATCAATAAAAATCAGAGTCGAAGATGATCAATTTGGGGCTCCTTCTGGGTCTGTTTATCCTGTCAGACCCATCGACAAAATAAAGAGAGATATCGACCGTACCGAGGTCAAACAGGGACCGATACCAACCATCAATGGAGATCAAAGAAACGGTGGGTCCAGACGGAATTCTATGCAAAATGAAAGGAGAAATGATTGAAGTTAGAGCACCCAGGACTCTGCTGCCATCGTATCAGCTATTAGACACATCAAGGACACCAAATGGCCTCAAACTCTACAATCTGATCCAGCCAAAAGGGATCCTAACCAGATGTGCAAATATCATGGCACTCACAACCATAGAACAGAGGATTACCGACAATTGAGGTAGGAGTTAGCCTGGTTATTCAACAACGGGAACCTTCAAGAATTCTTGAGCGACCGGGCCAAGAATCGTTTCAGAAATAGGGATTCTAACAAATATGCCGAATAAGAGGAACCTCAACACGTCATTAATATGATCATCGGTGAGGTCGATGTCCCTCAAGGGCCGATATTGAAACATACCAAAGTATTAATCACAGGGAAAAAATAGACTCGAGATTACATACCAGAAGGAATTTTGTCTTTCAACGACGAGGACGCAAAAGGGATTACCCAGCCCCACAACGATGCACTACAATATCTGTACTCATAAATAAATCTCGAGTTAAGCATGTATTAATTGATCCAGGTAGCTCGGCCAATATCATCCAGCCGAGAGTCATAAAACAACTCGATTTACAAGATCAAAACATGCATGTGGTCCGAGTACTGAACTGAGTCAACATGGCATGTGAAACCACCAAGGGGGAGGTAATGTTACAAGCGAATGCCATCGAGACCATTTAGGAGGCCAAGTTTTATGTGATCAAAAGAGACATATGATACGATGCCCTGTTCGGGAGGCCATGGATCCATAACATGAGGGCAGTGCCCTCGACTCTTCACCAAGTGGTAAAATTCCCAACGCTAGGAGAGATTAAAACAATTTACAAAGGACAACCATCAGCAAAGGAAATATTTGCAGTCGAAGAGGTAGTTCCAATATCATTATTCATAACATCAAAAGAACCAAGTTCGGGTACAAAGCAAGAGACTAAATAGCAATTACCGACACCGACCACAACCTAACCGGATAAATAGATGACTGATGAAGATGATGATTGCGGGGTTCCCAGATCTTTTATAGTCCCCGATGATTTAGATGCCACTAAATCAACGGTTCAGGAGCTAGAATAGGTCATATTGATCGAGAATCTACCCGATCGGAAGGTATACCTGGGCACGGGGTTAACTCCCGAGCTCAGAAAAAAATTATTCAATTTCTTATAGCAAAAATAAATTATTTTGCTTGGTTTCATCTTGATATGACATGGATCCCACAGAGATAACCACTCACAATCTAAGCCTGGACCCGAAATTTCACCCGGTCAAGCAGAAGTGGAGACCCTAGTCCGAGGTCAAACATGCTTTTACCGGACGAGGTATCTCATCTCCTTAAAATAGAGTCTATTTTAGATGTTAAATACCTAAATTGGTTAACAAACGTAGTAGTAATCCCTAAAAAGGGAACAAATTAAGAATGTGTTTAGACTATAAGGATTTGAATAAGGTGTGTCCCAAGGATTCTTTCTCTTTGCCTAACATCGATCGCATGATCGATGCCGCGGCCGGCTACGAGATCCTCAGTTTTCTCGAAGCCTACTTGTTGATACCCAATTTTCCTATAATATTTTTGAAATGCATATATACCGTTAAGACTATGCATCAACATCATTGGATATTTTCCCATAATTTTACACCCTTAAAATAATTTATTTTAATATTTTTCTTCATATGAATAATTACAAAATTGCATCACAAATAAATTTAGAACATGTCTTGATTTAATATTACTATTATAGGTTCTATTGAGTCCAAATTATTTCATAAATAGCGAAATTGGCACCTTTTGGCTATAATTGCAATAACCTTGCAGTTATAGCCCATGCACATACTTTTCGTATTATTTTTACCAGAAATTATTCATTTGCATTTTTAAACAATAAATAACTATTTTAAAATATTTCTGTGCATGAAATTTATTTTTTATAATTAGTAATTATTTTACAAATTATTTTTTAATCAATTGTTTGGGGTATTTAATAAATAACATCTTCTATTTCAATTTTGTAAACTAATCAACCTAATCTGCACTTACCCGACCCAAGATACCGATCAAATTGTGGCTGTTGATCCTTTAGATCAACGGTCCACATCAATACTTACTTTTTCTTAATCAAATGACCCCCTAAAACCTAATCATTTCCTTCATACATCCGCCCTCGAATCCCTTCCTCTCTGGTAGATTTATCTGATACCAACCCCTAACCCTAATTGCCGTCACCCAAAATCAGCCCTAATCCTTTGAATCCCTATCCGATCTATGACGTCCTATGGCTGTACGAAGCCTGTACTTGTCTCATATCTCCCAGGTTGTTCGATTATGTGGTTTTTGTGAAGGACCTAGAGGTGATCTGGTCCATGTTGATACCCAATTTTTTTTTTATATATTTTCATATGTAAATACATTTTAAAACATCATATATATATATATATATCCCAAGGCCCTATTATTTTTCTCAATTTTTAAAGAGTTTAAAATTAATTTTATTGCCCTATATTATCAAGAGAAAAAGCCAATAAGTGTTCCAAAATTGACATATAATTCATTTATTGGATTCTCTTGTTTATACCAAAATATAGCTAAGGTAATTTTTGTACATTTTTACAAATTTATTTAGTATTTTTAAAGCTAAATTGCATATAATTAAAATATTAGCCTATTTTAAGATTTAATTGCGTTTATAATTGCAAAATTGATTCCGGTATTTTTAATTTAGTATTTATATGTTATAAATTAATTTAGTACCTTTAATTTATTTTCAGAAATTATTTTACTATTTTTCATAAAATAAATATGGGAAAATGGCTATTTAAATGCTAGCCTATTTTTATTTTGATTTAAGCCATATTTGGCATTCTTAATTGTACTCAATTTCAAACCCCATTACACGACCCAAATCCTAAGTATACCCAACCCACAACCCACTCAAATAACCTGCCCGGACCCCTTTTAATCCCAGCCGTTGATTTAACAGATCAACGGCTCACACTCTCCCTATCCTTTTTTAATCTCCCCAGTACCCCAAACCCTACTCATTTTTCATCTACCAGCTGCCTCTGAACCCTCCACTCTCTCAAACTCTCTCGAAGGTTCTCAAACCATATCCACCTCCTGCCACCTCCGCCCTGAAAGCCACCGGAATCCAAAGCTCCCAAGGCTATGGAGACCCTATACTCACCTCATATTGCTTCTACATGCCTGCTCCTTGAATATTCAAGGCCTGACCATGACGAGTTTCGATCCAGGCTTCATTCTATTCGAGTTCCACGGCCATCGCTGGCCATCTACGGCCTTGCTCCGGTGTACCATGGTTGCTCGAGCCTGATTTCGACCTCTTCGACTTAGATCGGTGACCTTTCAAAGCCTTTCTCACTTCTTGGGTTCTTCTGAAACCCTAACCCTTTGATATTTTTCCGATTCCTTTAGATTCGTTATGTATCTATGTTTTCCCTAAGTTCTCAAATGATTTCTTTGGCTTTTCTTTCAAAAGTTACTGTCAAAACTATTTCTTTTCCGATTTAGGATTTTCTACAAGCGCTTAAGTGTTTTTATGACTTTCTTTGTCTTTCGTGTGTATTTGCCTCTGCTGTGTTCTTATACGCTTCTCCTACTGCGTTTCCCTATATTATTGTGATGACCCAAAGGGTCATCACCTGTTTCCTCACTCGTTCTGTGCTTCCGAGTCTTTGAAACCTTATTTTTTACTTGCCTCGATTTGCGTGCCCAATCCAGGCCCATAGCCGGAAAGCTTTTATGTTGAAATATGTGAATTCTGTGAAAAATTTAAAGAATTTTGATATTAATATGATTACAATTGACTATGGTCAACATTTTTGGTAAACGGACTTGGATCCATGATTTGACGGTCCCGGAGGGTCCGTAGAATAATATTGGACTCGGGCATGTGCCCGGAGTCGAAATCCGAGGTCTAGAACCCGAGTAAAAGAATTTTTCTGTTAAATTATTTTTCTAAAATTATTAAGGAAAATGGAAATGGAAATTGATTAAAAGACCATGGTATCGGGCTTGTATTTTGGTTCCGACGCCTGGTACAAGTCATATATATTGTTTAAGCACTTTCTGTGATGTTTGGTTGAAATCGGACGTCGTTTGATGTGTTTCGGACTATGAGTTCCAAGTTTGAAAGTTTAGAAGAAAAATCATGAGTTTTGAGGCTTGATTCATTGATTTTGATGTTTTTTGGCGATTTGATCGCTTGTGTAAGTTCGTAGGATATTGTTGACTTAGTGTGTGTGATTGGTTAGGAGCCCCGAGGGCTCGGGAATGTTTTCGGAGGTGTTCGGGGTGGTTTTGGACTTAGGGAGTTAGCAGATTTTCTGCAACTTTTACACAGGGATTTTCTTCATCGCGTTCGCATTAGTCCCTCGCGTTCGCGTAGCACTGTTTCTTCCCCCTTCGCGTTCGCGTCTTGAACCTCGCAAACGCGTAAGCCAAATCCAGTGCCCCAGTAAATCCTTCATTGCGTTCGCGAACTTGTCCTCCCGTTCGCATAGTATTAGCTCACCCTTCATCGCGTTCGCGTATGTACCTACGCGTTCATGTAGAGTAAACCCAGGATCCCAGCCTTTTCCTTCTACGCGTTCGCGTTTCCTCCCACGCGATCATGATGCAGAACCCAGCTTACCCTTCGCGAACGCAGCCCCTTCCCTGCGAACGCGAAGGGCATTTTTGCCCAGTGATTTTAGAAGTTCAAAAACAGAATAGTTACGGGATTATTCCCATTCTTTGATAAAACTTGTCTTCTCCATGCTCTAGGGGCGATTTTTGAAGCTCTTCTTCCCCAAAGTCTTTGGGTAAGTAATTTCCCACCTAATTCCTTAACTCTTCTTCATTAACTACTGAAATCCTAGACCTAAATCATGAAATCAAAGTAGAAATTAAGGGTTTTGGGTAGAGTTAGGGTTTTGGGAATTTGGGTGATTCAACCTCAATTTGGGGTCGAATCTTAAAACAAACTATATATTTGAACTCGTGGGGTTATGGGTGATTGGGTGTTGGTCCGAGCCTCATGTTTGGACCATGTGGGCCCGGTGTCTAATTTTGGGATTTTACGAATAATGCTAGAAAATTCATATTTAAGCTGTGAGACGTTGCCATTGAGTCTTTATTGATATTATTAAATTGATTGTGCCTAGATATCACTGTATTGGAGGTGGAACCTTGAGGTAAAGCAATAGTTGAGGATTAAGTGAATTTCAAGGCTTTGAGGTAAGTGTTTGGTTTAACCCTAGCTTGAGGGAATAAGAGTTGAGTTTTGTTGGTAATTGCTATGTGATCGAGTGCTATGTATAGGTATGCTGACGAGTATCTATACATTGTATTCTAGCATTACCGCGAGTCCTTATAATGTGATTACCATGACTTGGTTGTGAACGCCGTGTTTATTGGAGAAATTTTATATGTTGTGAATAACATGAGAATGGTAAAATAATTATTTGATTCCTGGGAGCATTGGCTCGAATTGTGATACAAATATTGAAAGTATATGAAATGACTGGATTCTTTGGAGCATTGGCTCAATAATGGTAGAGTGAATTATAAGATAAGAAAAGTAAGGAAAAGCGAAAGCGTTGTTGATTATTCCCTTGCCAGGACGTTTGGTTGAACTTGTTGGATTCTTTTCCCTTGCCGGGATTTTTGTCAAATGTTTGCTTATTGTTATGTTCCTTAATTATGACTGTTGTTTGGGGAACTAGACTGTTAAATGATATTGAGGAGGGGGTTGCGCGCCGTAATAATGATATTGAGGGTCGGGTTACAAGCCGCAACAGTGATTCCTGGTAAATGGTACGGGTCGGGTTGCACGCTGCAACAGTGATACCTGGTAAATGGTATGGGTCGGGTTTCATGCCGCAACAATGATACCTGATAAATGGTATGGGTCGGGTTGCACGCCGCAACATTGATAATTATGGAGCGGGTTGCACGCCGCAACAGTGATATTCGTGAAGCGAGTTGCACGCCGCAATAGTTATTGATACCATGTGTTTGTATTGAGTGTTGATTCCTTGTTCATTGTGAATCTAAGCTGCTTTAACTTTGTTACCTGGGATTGGTGTTAATATTGTATCTCCCCATAACATGTTTACCTTCCCATGTTGTTAATTACCTTGTATTCGATATTCCATTGTATATTTATAACTGCATATGTTTATGTGATGTCTAGTCTAGCCTCGTCACTACTTCGCCGGAGTTGGGCTAGACACTTACCAGCACATGGGGTCGGTTTTGCTGATGCTACACTTCTGTGCATTTTTGCACCGGTCCAGGCTTTGAGGAGCAGCAGCATCATTAGTACGGGAGAAGGCTTTCATTTTCACGAGACCGAGGTAGTCTTGCAGGCGTCCGCAGGCCCAGCGTCTCTTCTTTATGTTTTTCTTTTTTGACTGTTGCATCATTGTTTCGAGACAGACAACTGTTATATTTCTTTCAGACCTTTGTATTTAGTTTATTCTTAGAAGTTCGTGAGTGATGTGACACCAAATATTGGGTAGAGGATATATTTAACTGTTTCGTATTTTGATTCGTATTTATCAGACAGACTTACGCTATTGTTCTTATTAGAATTAATGTCTTATATTGATGCTATAAACTGTTAAGATAATTGTTTAATGATGAAAAGGTAAATAGGTTGGCTTGCCTAGCTACTACGAGTAGGCACCATCACGATCCCGATGGTGGGAAATCCGGGTCGTGACAAGTTGGTATCAGAGCACTAGGTTACTTAGGTCTCACAACTCACAGACAAACTTAGTAGAGTCTGAGGGGTAGGTACGGAGACGTCTGTACTTGTTCCCCAGAGTCTATTGAGTTAGGAAAAATCTCTTAATTGTTCTTTCTTGTCGTGCGATTTGGTTTCTCAAATGCTGATTGAATTTCTATTATGTTCTTTTGCAGATGGCGAGAACACGCGCTTGCTCATCCACCGATCAGCAGCCCGAGCCCCAGGCAGCTCCCCCTTGGGGCAGAGGACGTGGCCACGTNTGCCTAGCTACCACGAGTAGGCGCCATCACGATCCCGATGGAGGGAAATTCGGGTCGTGACAAGTTGGTATCAGAGCACTAGGTTACATAGGTCTCACAACTCACGGACAAACTTAGTAGAGTCTGAGGGGTAGGTACGGAGACGTCTATACTTGTTCCCCAGAGTCTATTGGGTTAGGAAAAATCTCTCATTTGTTCTTTCTTATCGTGCGATTTGGTTTTTCAATGCTGATTGAATTTCTACTCTGTTCTTTCGCAGATGGTGAGAACACGCGCTTCCTCATCCACCGATCAATAGTCCGAGCCCCAGGCAGCTCCCGCTAGGGGCAGAGGACGTGGCCATGCTAGGGGCCGAGGTAGGGGTAGAGCCCAGCCACCAGTAGCAGCACTAGTGGCAGACCCTCAGGTTGGCCTTGACGAGGAGGTTCCGGCCCCAGCCCAGACAGTTCCGGTGGGCCCAGCTCAGGTCCCAAAGGGGTTTATTGCTACCCCAGTTCTTCAGGATGCCTTGGTCCGGTTCGTTGGCCTCATGGAGAGTGTTACCCGAGCAGGATTGATTCCTGCAGCACCAGCCACTTCCTAGGCTGGATGAGGGGCCCAGTCTCCTGCCGCACGTACTCCGGAGCAAGTAGCTCCCCAGACTCAGATTCCACCAGTTCAGACAACTGTGGCAGTTCAGCCGGGGGTAGTTGCACAGGCCAGTGATGGAGCGACTATGTCCGCAGATGCCTTGTGGAGGCTGGACAGGTTAACCAAGCTCTTCACTGCTTCATTCAGCGGAGCTTCTTATGAGAACCCCCAGGATTTCCTATATAGCTGCCACGAGGTTCTTCGGAACATGGGCATTGTGGAGTCCAATGGAGTTGATTTTGCGGCTTTTCGTTTATCTGGATCTGCCAAAACTTGGTGGAGGGATTACTGTTCAGCCAGACCAGCAGGGTCGCCGCCTTTGACTTGGGATCAGTTCTCGGAGTTGTTCCTAGAGAAGTTTCTTCCCGTTACTCAGACGAATGCTTATCGGAGGCAGTTTGAGTGCCTCTAGTAGGGGTCTATGATGGTCACCCAGTATGAGACCCGATTTATCGATCTAGCTCGCCATGCCCTCGTCATACTCCCACTAATAGGGAGAGGGTGAGGAGATTTATTGACGGTTTGATCCAGCCTATTCGTCTTCAGATGGACAGAGAGGCGGGTAGTGAAATTACTTTTCAGGAGACGGCCAATGTGGCCCAGAGGATAGAGATGGTTCTACCACAGGGGGTGGTTATAGGGCAGACAAGAAGCCCCGTCACTCAGGTCGATTCAGTGGTGCCTCATCTAGAGGCAGGGATTCTTATGATAGAGGCCAATCTTCCAGGCTTTTTCAGTCAGCCCTCCAGGCTTCACAGGGTGTCTCAGGTGATCATGGTTTTCGTGGGCAGTATTCTGATCAGCCACCCATAAGGGCACAACCTCTTCAGAGTGTTCATGGAGGTCATTCGGGCCATCAAGGCCAGTCTCATTGTACAGGGGATGTTATGAGTGTGGTGAGTATGGTCATATCTGGAGAGCTTGCCCGAGATTGAGGGGTACAAATCACAGCAGCAGGGTCCTCGCCCCATAATTCAGGCACCAGTTGACCCACAGCCTGCCCAGCCAGCCAGGGGCGGGGGTAAGGATCATAGAGGTGGAGGTCAGGACCGTAGAGGTGGAGACCGTACTGCCAGAGGTAGGGGTCAGCCGGGGGTCGATCGTCCTAGAGACATGGTGCGGTGGGGATGAGCCCCGGTTTTATGCTTTGCCAGCCAGGCCAGAGGCGGAGACGTCAGATGATGTTATTACAGGTACTATTCTGGTTTGTGATAGAGATGTGTCAGTGCTATTTGACCCTAGGTCTACATATTCATATGTGTCTTCCTATTTTGCACCCTGCCTGGCTATGTCTAGTTATGCTTTGGACATTCCTGTTTATGTGTCTACACCGGTGGGTGACTCCATAGTAGTTGACCGGGTGCATCATTCCTGTGTGGTTGTGTTTGAGGGTCTTGAGACCCATGTTGATCTACTGCTATTAGATATGGTAGATTTTGATGTTATATTAGGGATGGATTGGTTGTCCCCGTATCATGCCATCTTGGATTGCCACGCCAAGACGGTGACCTTGGCCTTGCCAGAATTGCCCCGACTAGAGTGGAGAGGGACCCCAAGTCATGCCACTCGCAGTGTTATTTCCTATGTTAAGGCTCGACGCATGGTCGAGAAAGGGTGTTTAGCTTATCTGGCATATGTTCGCGACTCCAGCGCCGAGGTTCCTTATATTGACTCGATTCCTATTGTTCGAGAGTTTCCCGAGGTTTTCCCTTCAGACGTGCCGGGTATGCCGCCCGACAGGGACATTGATTTCTGTATTGATCTGGTTCTGGGCACGCAACCCATTTCTATTCCGCTGTATCGCATATCCCTGCCAGAGTTAAAAGAGTTAAAGGACCAATTGCAGGATTTGCTAGAGAAGGGTTTTATCAGGCCTAGTTTTTCTCCTTGGGGTGCGCCGGTGTTATTGGTAAAGAAGAAGGATGGTTCGATGCGGATGTGTATTGAGTACCGGTAGTTGAACAAGGTGACGATAAAGAACAAATATTCACTGCTAAGGATTGATGATTTGTTTGACTAGCTTCAGGGAGCAAGGGTGTTCTCAAAGATAGAATTGAGATCTGGCTATCATCAGCTGAGGATTAGGGCTTCTGATGTCCCTAAGACATCTTTCCGCACTCGGTATGGGCACTACGAGTTTTTAGTCAGGTCATTTGGGTTGACCAATGCCCCAGTAGCATTTATGGAGTTGATGAACTGAGTGTTCAGGTCTTATCCAGACTTGTTCGTGATAGTCTTTATAAATGATATTCTGATGTCCTCCCGCAGCCGGGAAGAGCACGAACAGCACCTCAGAGTGGTTCTCCATACGCTGAAGGATAGACAGTTATATGCGAAGTTTTTGAAGTGCGAGTTCTGGTTGAGTTCAGTTGCATTTCTCGGTCATATTGTATCAGTAGAGGGAATTCAGGCGGACCCAAAGAAGATTGAGACAGTCAATAATTGGCCTCGACCAGCTTTGGTGACCGAGATTCGGAGTTTCTTGGGGTTAGCAGGTTATTATCGTCGGTTCGTAAAAGGATTTTCATCCTTTGTAGCCCCGATGACCAGATTGACCCAGAAGGGTGCCCAGTTCAGATGGTCAGATGAGTGTGAGGCGAGCTTTCAGAAGCTCAAGACAGCTCTAATCACGACACCAGTGTTGGTTTTGCCTACGGGTTCAGGGCCTTACACAGTCTATTGTGATGCTTCCCATATTGGGCTTGGAGCAGTATTGATGCAGGATGGCAAAGTTATTGCCTATGCTTCAAGACAGTTAAATATCCATGAGAAGAATTATCGGGTTCATTACCTATATGGTGTGACGTGTGAGGTGTACATGGATCACAAGAGCCTTCAGTATCTGTTTAAGCAGAAAGAGTTGAATGTGAGGCAGAGGAGGTGGTTAGAGTTGTTGAAAGATTATGATGTTACTATCTTATATCACCCGGGTAAGGCCAATGTAGTGGCCGATGCATTGAGTAGGAAGTCTACCAGCATGGGTAGTCTTGCTTATATCCCGTTCAGCCAGAGACCGCTTGCTTTAGATATTCAGGCCTTGGCCAATCGATTTGTGAGATTAGATATTTCTGAGCCCAGCAGAGTATTGGCTTGCACGGTTGCTCGTTCTTCTCTATTGGAGCGTATTCGTGATTGGCAGTTTGATGATCCCCATTTGTGTGTCCTGAGAGACACGGTGCAGCGTGGAGGTGCCACGAAGGTGACCTTAGGTGACAATGGTGTTTTGAGATTGCGGGGGCGAGTTTGTGTGCCTAATGTTGATGGGATTCGAGATTTGATCTTAGCGGAGGCCCATAGTTCTCGGTATTCTATTCACCTGGTCACTGTGAAGATTTATCAGGACTTGCGGTAGCATTATTGGTGGCGTAGAATGAAAAAGGACATTGTTGCGTATGTGGCTCCGTGCTTGAACTGTCAGCAGGTCAAGTATGAGCATCAGAGGCCCGATGGATTGTTTTAGAGAATTGAGCTTCCGGAGTGGAAGTAGGAGGGAATTACCATGGATTTCATTACTGGACTTCCGTTGACTCGGAAGAAGTTTGATGCTATTTGGGTCATTGTTGATAGGCTGACCAAGTTAGCGCATTTCATTCCAGTGGCAGTCTCTTATTCATCCGAGAGATTAGCTGAGATTTATATCCGGGAGATTGTTCGCCTTCATGGTGTACCCGTATCCATCATTTCAGATCGAGGTACGCAGTTTACCTCGTGCTTTTGGAGAGCGGTTCAGCTAGAGTTAGGCACCCAGATTCAGTTGAGCACAGTGTTCCATCCTCAGATGGACGGTCAATACGAACGGACTATTCAGATTTTGGAGGATATGCTCTGAGCTTGTATCATCGACTTTGGAGGCTCGTGGGACCAGTTTTTGCCTTTAGTAGAGTTCGCCTACAACTAAAGCTACCAGTCCAGCATTCAGATGGCCCCATATGAGGCATTGTATGGTAGGCGATGTCGGTCTCCAGTCAGATGGTTTGAGCCGGGAGAGGCTCGGTTGTTGGGTACAGACTTAGTTCAGGAGGCCTTAGATAAGGTCAAGATCATTCAGGAGAGGCTGCATTCAGCTTAGTCTAGGCAGAAGAGTTATGCAGACCGTAAGGTCCGAGATGTAGATTTTATGGTTGGTGAGCGGGTTTGCTCCGGGTGTCGCCTATGAAGGGCGTGATGAGGTTCGAAAAGAAGGGAAAGCTTAGCCCTAGGTACATTGGTCCATTTGAGATTCTTGATCGAGATGAGAGAGGTGGCTTATAGACTTGCATTGCCACCTCGCTTGTCAGCCATGCATCCAATTTTTCATGTATCTTTGCTTCGGAGGTACACGGCAATCCTACACATGTGTTAGACTTCAGCACTATCCAGTTGTACAAGGATTTATCTTATGAGGAGGAGCCGGTAGATATTCTACACTGGCAAGTTCTCCAGCTAAGATCTAGGAGCTTTCCCTCTGTTTGTGTTCAGTGGAGAGGTCAGCCCCCTGAGGCCTTGACTTGGGAGTCCGAGACTGATATGCGGAACCGTTATCCACATCTATTTCCTGACTCAGGTACTTCTTTCTTTTGTCCGTTCGAGGATGAACGGTTGTTTTAGAGGTGGAGAATGTGACGTCCCAAAGGGTCATCACCTGTTTCCTCACTCGTTCTGTGCTTCCGAGGTCTTGAAAACCTCATTTTTACTTGCCACAATTTGCATGCACAGTCCAGATGCGCAGCCGGAAAGCTTTTATGTTGAAATATGTGAATTCTGTGAAAAATTGAAGAATTTTTATACTAATATGATTACAGTTGACTTTGGTCAACATTTTTGGTAAACGGACCCGAATATGTGATTTGACGGTCCCGGAGGGTCCGTAAAATAATATGGGACTCGGGCATGTGCTCGGAGTCGAAATTCGAGGTCTAGAACCCGTGTAAAAGAATTTTTCTGTTAAATTATTTTATGAAATTATTAAGGAGAATGGAAATGGAAATTGATGAAAAGACCATGCTATCGGGCTCGTATTTTGGTTCCGACACCCGGTACAACTCGTATATATTGTTTAAGCACTTTCCGTGAAGTTTGGTCGAAATCGGACGTCGTTTGACGTGTTTCGGACTATGAGTTCCAAGTTTGAAAGTTTATGAAGTTTAGAAGAAAAATCATGAGTTTTGAGGCTTGATTCATTGATTTTGATGTTGTTTTGGCGATTTGATCGCTCGAGTAAGTTCATAAGATGTTGTTGAGTTAGTGTGTGTGATTGGTTAGGAGCCCCGAGGGCTCTGGAGTGTTTTCGGAGGTGTTCGGGGTGGTTTTGGACTTAGGGAGTTAGCAGATTTTCTGCAATTTTTACACAGGGATTTTCTTCATCGCGTTCGCATTAGTCCCTCACGTTCACGTAGCTCTGTTTCTTCCCCCTTCGCGTTTGCATATTGAACCTCGCAAAAGCGTAAGCCAAATTCAGGGCCCCAGTAATTCCTTCATTGCATTCGCGAACTTGTCCTCGCGTTCACATATTATTAGCTCACCCTTCATCGCGTTCGCGTATGTACCTACGCATTCGCGTAGAGTAAACCCAAGACCCCAGCCTTTCCTTCTACACGTTCGCGTTTCCTCCCACGCGATCACGATGCAGACCCCAGCTTACCCTACGAATGCGAAGGGCATTTTTGCCCAGTGATTTTAGAAGTTCAAAAACAGAATAGTTACGGGATTGTTTCCATTCTTTCATAAAACTTGTCTTCTCCAAGCTCTAGGGGCGATTTTTGAAGCTCTTCTTCACCAAACTCTTTGGGTAAGTAATTTCCCACCTAATTCCTTCACTTTTCTTCATTATCTACTGAAATCCTAGACTAAATCATGAAATCAAAGTAGAAATTAAGGGTTTTGGGTAGAGTTAGGGTTTTAGGATCTTTGGGTGATTCAACCTCAATTTGGGGACGAATCTTAAAACAAACTATATATTTGAACTCGTGGGTTTATGGGTGATTGTGTTTTGATCCGAGCCTCGTGTTTGGACCATGTGGACCCGGTGTCTAATTTTGGGATTTTTGGAATAATGCTAGAAAATTCATATTTAAGCTATGGGACGTTGTCATTGAGTCTTTATTGATAATATTAAATTGATTGTGCCTAGATATCACTGTATTGGAGGTGGAACCTCGAGGTAAAGCAATAGTCGAGGATAAGTGGATTTCAAGAAAAGTGATAGAGTGAATTATAAGATAAGAAAAGTAAGAAAAAGCGAAAGCGTTGTTGATTATTCCCTTGCCGGGACGTTTGGTTGAACTTGTTGGATTCTTTTCCCTTGCCGGGATTTTTGTCATATGTTTGCTTATTGTTATGTCCCTTAATTGTGGCTGTTATATGGGGAACCAGACTGTTAAATGATATTGAGGAGCGGGTTGTGCGCCGCAACAATGATATTGAGGGTCGGGTTGCACGCCGCAACTGTGATACCTGGTAAATGGTATGAGTCGGGTTGCACACTGCAACAGTGATACCTGGTAAATGGTATGGGTCGGGTTGCACGCCACAATAGTGATACCTGGTACTTGGTATGGGTCGGGTTGCACGTCGCAACAGTGATACCTGATAAATGGTATGGGTCGGGTTGCACGCCGCAACAGTGATAATTGTGGAGCGGGTTGCACGCCGCAACAGTGATATTCGTGGTGTGGGTTGCACGCCGCAACAGTTATTGATACCATGTGTTTGTATTGAGTGTTGATTCCTTGTTCATTATGAATCTAAGCTGCTTTAACTTTGTTACCTGGGATTGCTGTTAATATTGTATCTCCCCATAACATGTTTCCCTTCCCATGTTGTTAATTGCCATGTATTCGATATTCCGTTGTATATTTATAACTGCACAGGTTTATGTGATGTCCAGTCTAGCCTCGTCACTACTACGCCGGGGTTAGGCTAGACACTTACCAGCATATGGGGTCGGTTTTGCTGATGCTACACTTTTGTGCATTTTTGCACAGGTCCAGGCTTTGAGGAGCAGCAGCATCATTAGTACAAGAGCAGGCTTTCATCTTCACGAGACCGAGGTAGTCTTGCAGGCGTCCACAGGTCCGACGTCTCTTCTTTATGTGTTTCTTATTTGACTGTTGCCTCATTGTTTCGAGACAGACATCTGTTATATTTCTTTCAGACCTTTGTATTTAGTTTATTCTTAGAAGTTCGTGAGTAATGTGACACCAAATCTTGGGTAGAGGATATATTTAACAAGTCCGCGTTTTGATTTGTATTTATCAGATAGACTTTCGCTATTATTCTCATCAGAATTAATGTCTTATATTGATGCTATAGACTGTTAAGATAATTGTTTAATGATGAAAAGGTAAATAAGTTGGCTTGCCTAGCTACTACGAGTAGGCGCCATCACAATCCCGATGGTGGGAAATTCGGGTCGTGACAATTATGCTCTCATATTTCTTTCTACTATATTGCTTTTCTCCTGTATTCTTGTGTTTCTCCTACTGTATTTTTCATTACTAAGTTCTTAAGTTTCCTTATTAAGTTGCTTCTACTAGGCTCTATTTAAAGTTTTTTCTAAAACTTCTTAGCATGCTTTGTCTACTATTCTTATCAGTCTTTTCTCGTTATGCTTAGAATTAGTTTTCTTCCACTCTGTTTGCCATGAACCCTTCTACTGTGTTTGCATGTTACTTTTCTACCACCTCTCCCATGAGTTTTGTTCCTGAAAGAAGCATGTTAGAAGTTTTAGCTCTTTTCTGAAACCTCTAAACATGTTTCGATTAAATTTCTTGCCCTCTCATCTTTGCTTTGTGATTTGCCTGAACTAGGTTTTTTTTCCTTTCAGACCAACTTCGAGTCTCTGAACTAAGTTTGTACATCCTTGTTTTGCGTATGATTATAACTTTTTGCTAAACTCTTCTACATTGGTTTTTTCTCTTTTTACTGATTTTACTATCTTCTTTCATGCTTGGCATGTCTATATGCTCTTTATATGCGAGGAATCTCCCTCTAAAATGGTTTGCAAATTTGCGTTTGGTTTAGACTTCCTTTTGAGTATGTCTTATTGATCTTCTC
Organism: Nicotiana glauca; assembly: GCA_026770625.1. NCBI lineage: Eukaryota > Viridiplantae > Streptophyta > Magnoliopsida > Solanales > Solanaceae > Nicotiana > Nicotiana glauca. The sequence continues at coordinate 14,331 of MU718826.1, read as the reverse complement.
TCCTTATTTGCTAATCCTCTCTGTGACTCGACATAAGTTGAAACACTTCTCAGCTTTAGCGATTTAGTTCATTCTTGGGTTAGTAATTACAAGATCCCTGCCTTGATTTACTGGATTTTAATTGATTATTCTTACCTTATTTGTACAAATATCTACTTCAAAATCGTGTCCTTAAATAACCTTTTATGTATTTGCCCTTAATTACATGCTTTTCACAAAGTGCTTATTCAATTTCTTTCCTTAAATTGTTTTTACCCGTTTGAATCTGAATCCTTTCATTAAGGGAAGTCTTGTGTAATTGATTGACAATCAGTTCCTTAACTATTTTCTTAACTTATTTTCGCATGATTTTCACACTATAAATGCACGACTCTTTAACGTACGGCATACATGATTGACAATCCTACACTTCATATTTCACAATTCACATTCTCTTCTGAACTCATACTTACTCATAATAGCATTCTCTCTTTGCCAGCACTGTGGCCTATTTACAATACTTACTGCTTTTCTCTATTTGTTTCTTTGAAACTAGTATGTCCTAATTAAAGCTTCAACATCATAACAATATGTTTATTTACAGCTTTTTGTATCCATGTCTACCTTACTGTTTCCGCAAAGTTAAATATTTAAACTAGTATGCTAATTTCTTTCATTCCCCTATTACCCCTATGTTTTTTGAATTATGACTTGAGGCAAGGCAATTTAAGTTGTTTTCCATGAATTAAGTTTGATCCATGGGGTCCTTAATCTCTAAACAATAGATGTTAACAGGCCTAGGGGTGTGCCAGCATCTCCCATTGCTGGGTATGCCCACCAGCCTGCTTTTTTTGGTCTCTTTCAACTCCCCATTCCCCTATACCCTTATGTGCACTGATTGAAGTTGCCTCCATTTTCCCTTTCCCCTTTCAAAACTCTACTTCTGCACTTGCACTCTCTCTTAGTCCCTATGTTCCGCCCCCCTCTTGTGAGCCTTGCCTTGGGACCTTGAGTTCCCTCTGAACTTGGACACCTAAGGGCTAGCCCTTCCATACTACACTATGTCTTAATCTGGTAATATATTTGGGTGTAAGCATTGTGAGGAGTTCATGTGAGACTCTTAGGGAACTTTGACACACCCCAAATGGGAGAAAGGCTTTGAAATCCGATCTCTTGGAGTTGGTTTATTTCATACTTCAGACAGGAAGTCTGCATCAGGCTCTTCTTGGTTGTACTTTTAATTTCTGATGTATTTTTCTTTACTTTACTTCTTTTCTGGGATGTAATAACTTTGTAATAAAACTCTCGGGGATGGCTAGTGAAAAGGTAGGGGTAACTATGTATGTAAAAGGGTAGATATCCTGCCTATAGGAGTTTTTGAATTTTGCATTCTCACATGCAGATATCCTGCCTAGAGGAATCTTGCATTCTCATATATAGATGCCATGTCTAAAGGAATCCTACATCCTCACAAGTAGATGCCATGTCGATAAGAATTCTGCATTCCTTCATATAGATAGCATGTCTACAATTATTCGAAATCTGAACTCTATATATGCATATAGAAAATATGCCTATAGGTCTTTATGAATCTTGCATATCCACTTTTCATTAGGCAAACAGGTTTTTAGGTCTTAAAATAACCAACCGCAATTAGATATCATGTTCATATTAGATACGACACCTAGATATCATGCTTATAGGATTTCTGCATTTCTCGATGTCTATTAAAGTGTTCTAAAGTCGACAAACACATAGAAACCATGCCTATAGGAGTTCTAATCAAATATGAATGATCTCACTCATTTATAAGTCTAAAAGCAACAATAATAATGCATCACTAGCTGCAGAACTTATGATCTTTTGCCAAAACTCGCCCTTCTTTAATAACTAACAACTTTTTCTTAAATCAGTATGTATTCAGTTTAATTTGTTGTTTCTGAAACCAGTAGATATCATGCCTATAGGACTCTCGTCCAACATTTAGGCAAACCATAGGATGAATTTTATAATTGAATCAGATTTCATTAGCTACAACCAGTAGGTAAGCCTGAGTCGAGCATCCTATCTGAACTATGTAATAAATTAGTCTGCCTCAACCATTTGAGTTTAATTAGACCTTAAACAGTACGTACAAGAAATGCTAAATTATGTGCTTCTCTATTTTAAAGGAGGTGTATTTTAAGCCTTTTATTTTCTTATATACTTTCCCAAAACTTGTTAGATGTGTATTTGCCTGTCGCCTTAGTATTTTACCTTTTGAAACCACAAATAAGCCCAACATCTCCTCCCTTTAGGATTAGTAGTCCCAAGTACTTCTGGGACTAATAGGATTGGGGCGGGTAATAGCATGCAATAAGTAAAAGAGAGAATTCCGCGCTTTAATACCTTAACGGGGTGGGAAAGGGTAGATATGGATATGATGACCACGCTATAACATCACATGTAGCCCCTCACTGAGGAGTGATTACCGGATGTTGTGTGGGGTGATCCATATTATTAATAAACCTAGGACCCCCTTCCCTTTGTTCTTTGTTACTTTTCAATCTTTTAAAACCGTTTCTTCTAGGAAAATTAACTCTCTTTAGTTCTTTCCGACTTCGTTTATTTTTAACCTTTATGTGAAAAATACCCTCTTATTTGAAGTCCTATTTGCCTATGTGTTATTTGTACCTTAAGTCACAATAATAGTTTGGCCGGGAACCACACTAGTGGACCTTAAAGGGTGCCTAGCACCTTCCCCTTGGGATAATTTCAAGCCCTTACCCAATCTTTGGTTATCCAAATTGAACCCTTTTTAGTGTCCTAATGCACTTAAATCAGTTGGTGGTGACTCTTCAATTCCAAAACCCAATTCCCAAAAGGAATGAGTTGTGTTCCCAATGTCATAAACCCGATTTCACGACAAAAAAGGGGCGGGATAGCATGGCAACTCTGCTGGGGATATCTTTTAGGCTTTTACCATTTCATGCTATTACTATGGCTTTACATTTCTGATGTGCCTTTATTTGTTTAATCCCTTTAAGAAATTAATTCCCTCTTCTACTACAAAACTGACTTGTCTTTTTTGTTTCTTTCTCTTATTTCTTTTATTTCTTTCCTTTACTGCACCCCTTTATTACTGTTTTAAATTATTGTAATTATTACTTTATGAATGTGCAAATATGCGACAACTTGTTTTAATTATTGCATAAGCATGGTTTCAACATCATATTCCACTCGTGCCAAACAAAATCCTATAGCAACGCTTATAATGAGTGGTTGCACTCTTCCGATATTATCACCCCCTAAATCTGGAAAAGGCACATTTGCGGTAAACCAGTCGATCAACGGTGTAGTCGATGGTTCCACGCCTTTCCCCTTTGAGTTGTCCGATCAAAGGTACCAGTCTAAAACCTCATAGAAACCCTACTCTATTTAAATTGTGCATGCATCATGGTCAAACCTAGCCAAGTCAATTATGTTGTCCGCATAATGACTCTTTAAGACAGCCTTGTCCAAAGTCCACTGGGTTTCCCTAAAACCCAAACGGACATTGCCACAATCTGTGCATTTATTTGAAGAACTAAATGCTTAAATGCTTATTATTGATGTAAAATAGTCAAGTCTGGTGGGGGGTAGGGTCTAACCCTTTTGTTTTGCTGAAAATAAGGTATGAGGTCCCCAGTTTCGGTATGATTAGCATGCCCCTACTCTTGCTAGACTGGTAGAGGAATCTTCCATCAAAATACCAAATCAATTAGTGGAAAGAGAGGGCCGCAAAGCTAGCAAAAAGTTGGAATATCTGGAATACAGTTTGCTGGAATTGGAAGGAAAAGTGAGGAAGAGCGTTACCGACTGCCAGAATGCTGAGGGAAACGATGGAGAACACTTGACGAAGGCATTTTTACCGGTGAACCTACGCGAACTGGAGGATCTGATCAACGAAAGCATTCAGCTTGAGGAAGGTCCCAATGGGACCAAATAGATAGGAATTTCCATTTCGGCTTTATAAAATGTAATAAGGCTAATGGCCATTATTGATTTTTATTTTCTTGTTATTCAGTGTCGTTTTGGGATTTGTCTATCTTTTATCAATGAAATGAGGCATTTAGCATTCTAATTTCTCTAAATCAACATGTCGCTAGGCCTACCTCGGGCACAATGATGTCCCCAAAATTAGGACACGCTTTATATTTCAGCACTACGTGTTTAAATATTGCAACATTTTTCTAATGATCCTCACTTACTTGTTACCATTTGTTTTTACTTTTTGTTTATTCCCCTTCCCAAATGTTAGTTCATGAACTATAGCAACATCATCATATTTTACGAGATCCTGGGGCCCTACACCTACTCCTCCTCCCAGTCCCGTCAGACACAAAAACAAAGGAAAAATGAAAGATTCGAACAACTCAACTGAACGGGTAGAGGTCACTTATGGTACTCTGGTCCCCAAGGAAAATGCATCCCAACTAGAACAAAAACTGTTGAAGTTTCAGGAAGAACTTGATCAAGTCCGGAATCTGGCAAATTTGTCATTTTCCCTCACCTTTCTAGAGGTCACTTTCCCAAATACTCAGAATCATGTACCTCTGCAAAATATCTCAAAGCAACAAAACCATCCCGCTCCTCACCATCACTGCAATACCTTCCATACCTCAAATAACACCCCACTGCTCATCCCAGAACTCTAGAACTGCACAAATGACCACTGCCACACCCAATATAATACCCCCATCTACGTAGAGACTGTGCCACACTCCATCTAGCCTATCTCAAGCACAACCAAGTTTGATGACAAGGACTTGCTCATCAGAAATCCGGCCGAAGAGGTTAAAAGGTTGACTAGCAGAATTCAAGGCGCTAAAGGTAGTAAGGGAATTGAGGGGATAAACTATGAAGATCTTTGAATACAACCCGATGTCGAACTGCCCGAGGGTTACAAATCTCCCAAGTTCGAGATGTTTGATGGCACAGGGATCCAAGGCTCCACTTGAGAACATACTATGACAAGCTGGTCGGAGTGGGAAAAGATGAGAAAATCCATATAAAGCTTTTCATGAGGAGCTTTAAGGGATATGCCTTATCTGGGTACATCAACCAAGATCCGAAGAAGTGGTCAAACTGGTGTCACACCTCCTTTTTCTACTTGCGACTACACCCCGCGAAGGGCGTAATAAAGGAGTTTTTCCAATTAAAAGGACAGTCGGAACAGGATTCGTTTATTAAGAGATTCAGATTCGCCACTTGGGAGATTTATGCTGTCCCAAGTCACCGGTTTGAATCCCGAATCGAGGAAAGGGTTTGACTCTATATTACATTCGCGAGCTAGAAATCCGGATAAGAAATTCTGTTAATCCGGGAGAAGGTGTTAGGCACTCCCGAATTTCGTGGTTCTAGCACGCTCGCTCAACTGTTGTATTTATTTTTATCTGATTTCTATATATGTTCCATTTTTATGTGCATTTATTAATATTCCGCTTCACTATTTATTTTTTTAATACGAATTGCAACGTCGTAAAAATGAGTTTCGAACCACGTCGCACCAGTGCACCCATGGTTGTCAACCCACTTCGACTCCGTTGAGATTTGGATTTGGGTCACATAAATGAGCACCCGTATTTAAGAAAGTAAGATTATTGGAAACACACCTAAAGTGACTAACGCGTTATTATCTTTGGGGAAGGCCTTGAAATTCGCTAAACGGCCCTCCCGAATTCTAAGTATTTTTGAATACAACATTTATTGAGGGTCCCGCAATTTATATTTTTTTTATTCGGCGAGGCTCATCTCATCATTTTAATCTAAAGGTCAATCCTAAAGTGACTATGATTTTTTTTATTTATTTGTCTCTAAAAATAAAGAAAATCCTAAACTAATTAATTTGTTTAAGAACTATTATACTTGGGTCTATAAAATTCGCATCTTCAGCCAGCTTGGGCCTGAACACAGCCCACATAGAAGTATTACCCTCAGATAGGCGCGAAAAATAAACCATTCAAAACTGGCCCAGGTCCAAACGTGAAGGAAATTGACATTGGACCTGGGCTTGTATTCCGTATGAATTGAGGCCCAAACATCTGGAGACAAGACTCGAGAGTCGAGTCTCAACAGACACACAAACTAACCCTTAAAAGCAAATGCCCAATATCTCACTTAATTCCAAAACAAATTGATAAATTTCTAGGCAGTCATATACTGTGTTCTCTTAACATTCAACATTCAAAGTTCTAACAAGGAGCTTCTGTGAGCATGGGCAAAGTTTATAGACTGCTTTATGATTTGCTTCTAACTATTAACACATGAATTCTAACTTCAATAATCAAGCTATGTGATACTTAATTCAAAACAACATTGATAAATTGACACTCACTTACGTTATATTAATTCCAATCCCTTATTCACTAAAACTGTCACTAAACATTCAAATGATGAACCTGTTTTTACAATTGCAAACTAACTGAGATTAACTACTGAACTTATAACCAATGTTAAATCTATTTTCACAACTACAAAACCAAATTAGGATTCCAACTCATAGCACAAGTCCAATCTCTAGTCACGCTTACACATAGGTGTAAACAGTCCAAAATTCCAATTGACATCCAAACAAC